>VXAX01002093.1:281979-345158 GCA_013399835.1 Leptocoma aspasia
CTTCCTTCCTTCCTTCCTTCCTTCCTTCCTTCCTTCCTGACTGTCTGGGCTCCTTCCATCCCTTAAATTCCTCTGTTTTAAAAAATGCTTGATTGTATTGACTAACTTTTTATTTTTCCTATTTTCACTTTTCATATGTATAGAAACACTTTTTAATAGATTTTTTTAATATAATACAGAAAGCCCTCCTGTAGCATAAGAAACATTTTAAAAGGTCAGCATAAGTGAAACAAACAAAACCAAGCATTTTAATATATCTTAATATGCAGGGTTTCTTTTGTTGTAGTTTTGTTTTCTTTCTGATTTGTAAGAAAGCAGCTAATTTTTAGCTCATAAAATGACCAGTGAAATATTTCCTAGTGTTAGTATTTTTCCTACTATGTGATCTGTTCTATGTCATTCAATTGTTTAATCTAAAGACAAACCTAAACCTACTGGATACAGGGCTTTATTTGTATGTGAAATTTAAAGTTTTGTCTCTGAGCCATAATGATGTGACTACTCAGGCTAATGGGATTTACAAAGCATTCCTTTTTATGGACATTTTAACAATTCTGTTTGGCTCTTAAAAATTAATAAAATCATGTGAATGTTCAGGACATATATATTGTGACTAAGTCAGCAAAAGCAGGGCAGGCATGTGTAGCTATGCCTCTCTTTCAAATCTGAACCATCTATCAAGTTGGCTTATGATTGATTTTCTCTAAAACTTTCTGCATTGCAGTGCTGTGGCAGCACTCTGTTTTTACAGCACCTTTTTTTTTTTTTTGTGCCCCAGACTCAGAGGGCAATTCAGCAGCTGGTGCAAATTGTCATTCCTCCCCTTGATGGACAGGATGATGAGAATAGACATTGAGGATTTGTCCTTCAGACTTTGCCTCAGTATCTGAAGCTCAATTTTGCCATTCTAAAATAGCAAAACAATAATTCACATTCCTCCGTTTCTCTACTCATATATTGAAACTTAACTGAGGGTACTTTCAGATATCTAACTCCTCTTTCTTGAGTCTCAAGCTCCTAGTAAAACACCATATTTCCAGGATGCACGAAGCTCATTTTAATATTTTCTGTATGATTTGAAATAGTTAGACAAAAATACCTGTTTTGTTTCACACTGGATTAAACTGTTTTTACTTTAATTAAGCAAAAGGGGTCTTGTTGTTTTGTGATTTGTTTGCTTTTTTTCTTCTATGTATAACACAAATTCTATCAATATTGCTACAAAATCCACAGTGTTATATAGCTATTATCACAAAGAAAACTGAATATATATTCATAGCTGGAGTGCACCTGAAGCACTCAGAGTAAATCACTTGATGTTTGTGGGGTTTTGTGCTGCAAATCACAATATATATAACTGCTTATTTTACATATACAATATTTCAATCTCTTATTCCATTTGAAGGTACAAGTAGTAAAATCCTCCCTTAGATGCTGTAAAGTACGTAGGCCATCTGCATGGGACTGTCAGATCTAATACAGGACCTAGGGAACCCTCTGAAATACCAGCCAGAACTTGGGCAGAAGGTTCTGGAAGAAAATCTAGACCTCAGATACTTGTCTCTATGAGGTATTTGTACATATGTGCAAGACTGGTGGGCAGAGAATTTTCAGGATACAGGGAAAGAATTTAATGAGTTTAAATGTGCCACTACAATAGGTAGCAAAAACCCAGTGTAGAAAATGTAGGTGGATCGATTTTTACATGCAGTTATTTGGTGCAATTTCATTATTTAAGAAATAGCAATTAAAGCTGGTTAAGTGATATGTATGGAACTGTGCAAACTGCAGATCAATATATGTTATAACATCTTTAATCAAGCAGTGTTTTTCATTTTGGGAATATATGTGGGAGAAAAACCTAGTTCTGTTGAATGCAATACAAACTTGTTCTTGACTTAAGAAGGATTGAGGGAAATATCTGCAGGAGTATAATCTTTCTGCTTTTCTTTCATAGAAAGATACATGCATTCCTAGAGATAGTCACACAACAAAACCCACACTAAATCATGTTTTATATCTACACGCACACACACAAATATTAAATATCAATAAGAAAGTAAGAATTCATATTCATAACTACCTTGAACCTTATAGTTTCTTTTATTCTCCAATTAGACTGCTTGCTATCACTTTGTGAGCAGAAGCAACCATTTCCATTCCTTCCATCCAATTTTTCCCACTGTCAACTTGAAATATTTCCTCCTTTCCTAGATGTAGACAGGACATCTATTTAGTTATCTATATAATCAACAATTTAAAATAGTCTACAGATTTACATCACCAGACAGATAGCAGAAGCTAAGAAATTCAAGTTCTGCAACTGAAAGTGTAGGTCTTAACAACAAAAAACTTGAATGTATTGGCATTCTGGAGATAATTAATTTCTTAAGTATTAGTGACAAAAAAATGAAATACTGGCAGCACATTAATTACCTCCTACTAGTGTCTTGTGATATTCTTTCATTCTAAACAATTTCAGTTTGTGGAGGTTATGCAAAGAGAATATCAAATGAGTAGTACCTAATTGTTTTCAGAGCCACGAGACTTAATAAAAAGTAAATTCTCCTATATGTTACTTGACAGTGCAGAGCTATATTTATAAAATGCCTGCTTCCATTTAGAACAAAATGATGACATTCTCTGTAATTAATCAAGTTTTAGCGCAAATATATGCAGCTTCATCCAGTTTCTGAGTCTGCAGGAGGCTCTGATTAGAAACTTGCCTCGTTAACTAGCAGAAAATAAATGAAAAGACCAGAAATGGATATGAATCCAAAATGAATGAATGCCTGAGGTACATGAAATAATACAGGCAACAACTTAAATCAAAATATTACAGTCCAAGACTGATTAAAAACCCAGAAGTGTCAGAGCTGTTCTCAGGCTGCCAGAGATGACCTTATCCATGTAGGGTGGAGCAGATCCAGGAGCTGTGAGCTGCCACACTGCAGACATGGGGTGACACTGAAGGTTGCAGCATGGGGGTAACTGCACCTCAGGCGAATTACACATCCTCAGGGGTGATTGCTTGACAGTATATGTATTAGTCAATATTATGTTGCTAATAAATTTGTACCTCACTTTGATTGATATTTTATTTAAACTGTCTAGTTTTTCCCCTGGAACAGTGTTACACTTTATTAAATTACAGTGATAGACAGGAATAGATGATGACACCGATTCTATGTTACTACTATGGTAAATCCCACGTTCTATGAACTGCCAAAAAAGTGTCTTAAACTGATCAAGTGATAAGGTTTTCTGAAATCTCTGTGAATGGATTTGCAATAGAAATCTATATCACATTGATGCTGAAACTCACCTCCGTGTAGTGTTTGCAAGCAGCCCACAGCCCACAGCCCAACAATTCCTGCTGGTAGGTGATGTCACTGCTGAGAGTTCAAACAGACAAAGGCCCTTGGGACAGAAAATGAAAGCTACTGCATTCTTCTCCAGACATGTGAAAGACAAGAGGATAGTCCGGAGCAATCAATTCATATTACTGAGGTGACACCATGCCTGATTGCCTTTTACAGTGATCTATCAAGGCCATACAGATGATGGTAGGACAGTGGATGTGATATATCTTAAAACCTAAAATATTTTCACAATCTTTGCCACAGCATTCTCTCTTGAAAGCCAAGGAGTGGTAAGTTATATCAGTGTACTGTCAGATGGAATGAAAATTGTCTAGACTGGCAGGTCCAAGGGGTAAAACTCCATGGTTTGATATCCAGATGGTGACTGATAACAAGCAGACTAGCACAAAATCAAGGCCTGGGCTGATATTGTTCCACATATGGCAGCTGAGATGACAACATGCACAGCAAACTTGTGGATGATAACCGATATGAGTGTTGTCTCACAGAGGAGAATACACTGATCTGCAGGCCACCAGAACACTCTCCTTGTAAGAGAAATCTGATGACAAATACTAGAAGTCTTGGAGATATTAGGAAGGGCATGTGGGAATTTTAAGAACACAATGCTTACTAGAATGGTTTTGGAAGAATCCTAATGACTTATAAAGTGGAGGGGCTCTCTTGTCCCACCCTTTGAGAATACTTGCTGGACTAAACTTTACCCAGAAGTAATTTTACATGTTTTTTTGTTTTGTTTTATTTTGTTAATGAGCTGATACTTATTTGGACTGGAAGGCCAGGAGACCAAAACCCAGGAATTAATTAAGCACTAACTTTTAAGCAATAATGCATCACTTTCCCTTCTTTCTCCTGGAATTGCAGTAGAATCAATCCTGATTCAAACTTAGAAGAGTGAAGAGCACAATTGGGGATGGCAGTGGACATAAATATTTCCCCCTTCTCCTTAGCTTTCTCTCTTCTGTTTTCCTTTGACCTAGTTTATATGACAACAGTCACACTGGAGCCCTACAGGGCTCAGAAAGGTTTTCCCCTCCTTTTACAGCTACATAGAGGAAGATTGCCCAGGATGAATCCTGTTCTCACACAGTTCTGGCTATAACTTTATAAAGGATACTGGCAATTCTCCTCTATCAAGAGCAAACATTCATAACAGTATAACAATTTCTGTTTTCCACATGCAATATAAAAAATGTGCCCATTTTATGTCCTTTGTAGCACCTTATTATAATATGCAAATGTAATTTTTTTCTCTCTGGCTTCTCAGTGAAATGTATGGAAGTACACAGTAAGCAACACAGCCGTAGTAAAACAAAACGCCAATTTAACCAAGTGGCTCACCAAGCAGTGCAAAATTATTCTAATCCATTCTGTGAAGTTATTTTCCCTGAGGAGCAAGTACTCTTCAGAAGTTACACTATATTTTCTGACAGTGAATTCCAGAAACTCACTGCCAATTACTGCAAATACTTTTGTTGACCTACTTGCCAAGCCACTAGAGATCAAGCTACACTTACAGCAAACAAGCCATAAAAAAAAGGTTATTCTTCTCTTATCCTTCCTCTCAAGCTCCAATTCCTCTGCTAGCTAAATTGGTGTTTACTTGGGTTGCATTGGGTTTACCTGGAGCAAATCCCTTTGTTCCACTGTTTGACAGTCCTCAATCGTACTAGGCTGTTCTGTCTTTTGCTCTTCCAAAGTGACTAGAAACATAAACACTTTACAAGGACATCACCCCTCAGAGCAGACTAAAGCAAGGCACTCACAAGTGCCATAAACTTTATACCTCCATTTTGCTGTCTTTTCTTGTTGTTTAGACAATATTCGTGTCATTTTAGCAAGAGTCTTAAAGTGACAGGATAGAAACAAATTTCTAACCCTTCAATCAGTATTATCTGTTTACTCATCTGGAATAAAATCTGTTTGTATAAGCATATAGTCTTTACACTTTACTAGAACTTGGGGTTTTGTTGTGTTTTGTTGGATTTTTTTTTTCTGGAGCATTACAGCTTTGAAACATTTTTCCTGGAAAAAGTATTCATAAAATACTAAATATTTTTGAGCACATTTAACAGCCATAATATTACAAAATATTAGAGGAAAAACCTTACTTCTGTGCCAAAGGCATTCCCCAAATCCTATTTCAGATAAAGGTTTTTTTTTAAACAAGTTAAAGACTGTAGACAAGCGATAGGTATTGTAGTTGTTCAAGCTCTGCTGCTAATTTGATCCTAATTACTCATACAGTAAGGATTATTTTTTTCAGTTGGAAGGTTGACCTAGAATAAAGAAAAACACAAAACCCCCAAATGTTGGCCATAAACCAAGAAAAGATATAAAGGAATTGGTAAAAAGTTGCAATATATCCATGTGCTTGGAAAGCTTAAAGCAAATAAGAAAGTAAAAACAATAACTACAGTTTAAAAAAATATCTCTACCTGTAGTATAATTACAAGTATCAAAATATTTTATTATTTTAAGTGCTGTTATTATTTTTACATTTCAGTGATAAATTTTACATTTGAAAAATCAGGGCTAGCAATTCAGATATGGTAAATATGTTAGAAGCTTGAAAGATTAAGGTAGAAGAGGGAAAGATCTGTTGTGACATTCCTGAGAAAATGTTTTATAAGACAAATGTTTCAATGTTAATATCTCCTATTTACTATCTTCACAGTAAAACAATAAACCATGGCATATCTGAAAACTGGGACAACCGCCTCAGTCCCATTTGTAAAAAATAATTCAAGAATTTAATGCTGCTTATTTTTTGTAGGACTCAGATTTACCTCACATAACTTTGTATACCTAAAATATGAAAACTGGGGTGTGATTTTAATTATATCTTAACTTCAGTTTTACAATTATGAGGCCTTTAATCTTAACTGGATGTTGTTTCCTTAAACAATCACTAACTATCACCTCTATAAAGCCATCTGTGTCCTCTGAGGAGACCCCACACCAAAGGCTGAAATCAAAGTTAGATCAGAGAGGAGCTTTTTGCTGGCCTGTACCTGGGTCCTTGTCTGCCTTTTGCGTGTCTGCACTTGAAGGAGTAAAGGAAGAACCTTACCCTTACTGAACAGCATCAAAAGGCTTGTTAGAAATTCTGTTAGAAATTAGTACCTAAAATGACTGTAAAGGCATAAGTCATTGAAATTAACTCCATTCAATAGGCAATGTGCCATAATACTGGGTAGCTGAATGCTAATGTCTACTTATGTGGACTCTTTCTACAAAAGGAGAAGAACCACTTCCAAATGCCAAAGTCATTCTGTCCTGAGATAACTGGAATGGTACAACCCAGCACTTTGTGATGGGATAAATAACCTTCTGGAGTGCCTACAAGTAGGCACTTTAGGACTAACTTAAATTAGGCATGTAATTCTGGCTCATTTTGTAGACTGTGATACAAAACTATGATAAAATTGCTTTCACTTTTCATATTCTAATACAAGTCTATAGAATGGTGTAGGATTAAGAGTAGCTAGTTGCCTGCAGGGAATAAGCTGCATGCAATATTTTTTGTGTTTTATTTTTGCTGTGCTCTTATCCTCAGGTGATGAGGATGGGGGGTCACTGTTTCTAAGGGTGATCTCAAAGTAGGAACTAACGCAAAAATACATTTTGTATTTACATAAAATATATGTAAGATTTAAAAAATATTTAGTATTAGATAAAGGTTTATCTGAGAGGGAGCAGAGACTAAGTTTACTGGGGTAGTAATATGAGTTGAAATGCTGTACTTGAAAGAAAGGAGAATTAGTATTCAAGATCTTTATTGCCCTCTTTCTTTTAGCAATATGTTTTATTTTTTTCAGTGGGAATGGATGGTAAATATCTTTATAGCATTGTTTATAAACATAATTTGATAATTAAAAAAATAAAATCTACTTTATTGCATTCACTGGAAATAATTTGTGGAATACAAATGTACAAACACTGGTATTAAAAACATTTGCTTCTCTATTAACTGCAACCACAGCAATTTTGCAAATCCCTTGGCATATATAAATCCAGTTTTCTCCATTTTGCTACAACAAAGAAACATTCACTATTAACTTGCAACTATTTAGAACATACCTTAAAAGCAGAAATTACTAAAATGGAGAAATTGTTGGCTTTTTATAGTATTTCCAAACTAGCTATATATAACATAAATTCCTGCCATTGAAATTATAAAGGTATTTCTTCATTCTCAAAAGGACAAACTTGTAGGCAGTTGAAAACTTTCTCTTCAGATGAACTTTAATCTTCAAAGAGGAATATATTGATTTGGAAAATGAGATAAATACTTTTCTTGTCATAAATAAAAGGGGAAATATTTAAATATATGCACATGATCAATTTCTCAGTGATGCCTTTGCACATGTATAATTTACCAAAATGGCCATCTATCTCTTTTTGAGAGGATTTAGAAAAATATTTTCTCTTGCAAAAATCTTTTTACTTCCTCTTATTCCTGGGAGATATTGAATCATAATACATTTCTTTTGTGAAAATAATTGTGGCTGAATTTGGGATGCATGAAACACTGTTTGAAAACCTCAGCTGATCTGCATGTAACTTCCTGTTAGTGGTTTGTGTTCTGCAAATATTAGCTGCTCTGAGGGGAACACATGCATACAGGTGTGGATTTAATAATCAGATGTCATATGATATTTTTCACTGCCTTTTCACACTTGAATCATGCATATTATATATATCCAGTCCAAAATTGAGAAATTAAATCTAATATGCTGAAACAGGTACACACTTTGTTATAAAATGAAGAAAAAAGGGAAAATTATTATATACTTAGCAATAGCATAACAAAGGTGAGACACCCTTGTTCCCACGGGATACAGAGTTTTTCATACTCTGAAATAATAAAACCATGTAGTGGAAATAACAAGATTCACACATGCTAGTAGGGTTTGTATAGCCTGGAGGCCCCCCGTGGCCGAAGATTTGGCAGCATTTTCTGAATACCACAGTGATTTGTGAAATGACCAACTTAATTATCTCTGCTCAAACATCTGTTTATTAAGGCAAAGCTTGCTTTCTACAGGAAGCAACATTAGCAATTATTTTTTTCTTTTTTTCACCTTACATTTAATGATTTTATAGACATGATATGGAAGAGACAGTAATTTAATTTTCCTGTCTGTCACCCTATTTTCCTGCTTCATACTGTTATTACTGCCAAATAAAATAATAAGTTCATGTAACACTATGGTTTTGATCAGTATCAATTGCTACAAAAAATAAGCACTGAATCTTTTGGGAGAAACCCTTGATTGTTAAATATATGTTCAAATTCACACAACTTCTAACTACAGAAAGTTCAATGAAAGCAAAAGACAAAATGTAACTGGCTAAACGTGGTTCTCTTTTACATTGGAAAAGAGGAGAAATGGATGAAAGCAGGAAAGCAGATGCCGTTTTCTCTTTTGAGTATTGCAATTTTGAATTAAAAACAAATGTTGAAGTGAAATTTTAGCAAAACTATTGATCATACTGCATGTCTCAATCAAACAACTGCAGTATATGTAATGTGTAGGCTTATCAAGGAGCCTGGGATTTTTTTCTCAACCTCTTTTTCCAATAGTAGAAAAATGAAAATAGGGACCAAATGCAGAAATATAAATTTGCCAAGGAAAATGCTTAAAAGATTTTCTCTATTATGTCCTCTACTATAATATTTTGACTAAGCAGATATTGTACATAAGTATATAGGCTTGCATTTTGTTCTTAAATATTTATGTGTGTGTTAAAACTTTTATTGGAAGCTAAGTGAATTGATACTATATTCTGAAAATTTGGAAGCATTTCATATAATTGCTTGTGCTCTGCTGATTATAAAGATGAACTACATGTCCTTGAATGTCCAGGATTTCTCTATGGAAAACATTGCTATGTTGATGAGTTAACCACTGCTGTTGTGGTAAAGCTGTAAAATATGTCTAATCAGACAAGTTTTAAAGATTTTCTTTCACTAAAAATATATTCTTTTATCTCTTTGTTTCATCTTTGAAAGCATTCTGTAAACTGCAGTGTAAGGAGAGAGAAAACTTTTTATGTATTCCTTATACAAAGAAAATCATGGCTATTTTAGATTCCAAACTTTGAAGTAAATATTTTGATCTAATTTTTCACAGGTAGATAATTAATTACCACAGATTAAATGTGTTAGTGGGGAATGAATGGAAAATTATAGCTGTGTAACATTTGGTATGCAAAATTCTGTAGGGACTACTTTTGAATATTACATAAATGTTTTCAAATCAGGCATATCCAAATGACTTCAATTTATGATATTCTCTTAAACCTAACAGCTGCATCATTTCTGGAATGAATCTCTCCAGACTCATCAGACTGAATAAAAAATTCAGATGACCATTAATTATCTTTAATAGAAACCTGGCAGTTGCCTTTTTTACTGGACAAGTCTTGTGGTGAGACAGAACAGCTCTACTTGATTAATGACAAACTACAAGACACACATAATATATCATCATAACAAAGATATGCTTCTTAACTATCTGTATTAAGCAAATTTTAAAAGATGATTAGTGCTTGTGCTGAATCCCTTTTTATATGGTCTATTAGGAAGACTTTAAGGCATTCCTTGATGAAGTCTGGAGAATATCTTTGGGTTTCTGATGGGGTTGTGCTTAAAACTTACATGCAGGTTCCAGAAACACTGTCTTGTAGTCATCACAACGCTGAAAGGAACTTTCAGATCAGACTTAAACATTTCCTACCTGAACAGAAGCCTCTGTACTTGTAGCCCACTCAGCAGACACATAGTTCAGCTTTTATTTTAGTGTTATGGTAATTTAGGAAAAAAAAAAAAAAAAGAGGAAGAGCAATGTCTAGTTTTTTTCTGGTTTTCACCTGCATTTTTGTACCATCAACCATATGCCATTCTTCAAGTATATTGTGAGCTTAACACCTGAGGGGCATTTCAATTCAAAATATTCTTAAAAGATAAGTTTCTGCTTCCCACCAATGAAAATATTTCAGTAGTGTTTTCACAGTCTTAGTAAGCAATGTTCTAAAAGTTAAGGGATTTTAAGGTGTACAGGACAAATAGGGAAACTGTGCTTGAAGTTTTTAACATCAAGAACACCACTCACTCCTCACTATAGTCTCTTTAATAGCCACTTTAGCTTATACTGTTCCTCTTTTGTAAAAGGTCATGCAAGTGCATTTCACCCGAAGAAGTTTACAAAAAACAACAAAAAATATTCTTGAGATCTGAAAAAATAAAAGCCACCAAATAAAAGCTGCCCCTGATACAATAGCTTTGTAAAGGCTATCACTATTATTCATGATTATAGACATCTCTGTCCTGCACAAAACTTTATAGAGGAAAACGATCCAAACCAGTATGAACAAAAAGCAGTCACAGCTTTATGGCCTTGGGGACAAGGTCTTACTTTAGTTTGGTAATATAAGCATAATATATATGGTCATGTGTATGTAAATTGGAAATTATTGGTATTGAAAATGATTTAAACTATGTTTTTGCTGTTGGGACACTAAATCTCACCTCAAGTACTAAGCCCAATGTCACGCAGCTTTTGTTAACAGAGGGATCTTATGCCTTGTCACGGAAGGCAAATTTGATTTCATCTTAGTAAATGTTCCTGTCTGAGGTCAGCCTGAAGTGTATCCTCCTCTACTTGCTTTGCAATGGCACAACTGTCTCTGTGCTCTCTATACACCCTATGAATTTGGCATAATATGTGAATTGCTTAGAACCAACAGCATTCATTAGTTTCCAAAAAGCTGGGTTTTTAAAGCTGATTCTCAGAATCACTAGCACACAGAATAAAATAGTTATGAAAAAATAATAAATGATATTTCTCTATAACATCTACTAAATAATATTCTTTCCATAGTAATATAAAGGAAAACAGAGGGAGAGATTCAAGTCTTTGTCCTCAAAATAATCCTCCAAATCTATTTTGGTTTGGAGTTCTTCTATAGTTTTCTAGTTTTCTTTTCTTTTGTTTTCTTTCTTTTTTTTTTTTTTTTGAGTTTTACTTTTCTTAAATAACAACCATTTTCTGAAAATTGAGTTCAGGGATGTCTTAAGATCAAGAAGCTATGAAAAAAAAAAAAAAAAAAGTGGTTATCTGGCTATCTTTCTATGGATGTTAACCTAAAAACAACCTCAGAGAACATTGAAAAATATGTCTATTACTTGTATGGTAATACACGCTACTCCCTTAAAAAAGTTATTAAAAGCTTGAAAATCTGCAAACTATTGTGTATGCCATACACTCCTTGATTTTTCTAATATAAAAGTCAAACTCCAAATTTCTGTTTATTTTTCTGGAAGATTTTACTGTAATTTATGAGCTTTTTTTTTCTTTTTTGAAAACATGATTAAAAATTTATTTACCTGCTTTATACTAATCCCATAGAATAGGAGGATAATGAGGAGTAAGACTACAGCTGGTGAAACTTTCCTAAGCATGTTCAAATTTATCTGAGAAACTTGAAATAGCATGCCATTTCCATTAAGATCTTCATTGATTTGGCTTCAACAGGCCACTTTTTGGAAAGTTACATGGGGAAACTTTTTGGTATATACATTCATCAAAAAATTTATCATATATCAAATATATGATAAATTAAATGGCTTTAAAATTGATACTCTTAGCCAGAACAATCAGCCCATGTCTGTGTTTGTTGCAAGACATATTCCACTAAGACAAAATAGGAAAATTACCATAGTTTTATGCTAAGGAAACATTGACATTTTCAGTAAACTGTTCATTGAGAGCTATCCTTACCACTGGAAGTTTATAACTACAGAATGTTAACTTTCCTCTTTTTTTGACAGCAGAAACACTTGGCAAAATAATGTAAAATGACATTAAATATCATAAGTAGATTTCTTATTTATCTACATATAATCCTCTTTGCTTTCTTTTTCTTTCAGATATGACGCAACAAACCACATCTTTGTTCTCAATCAACATAGATTTTACTAAGTATCAAAATTCTGTATTCATAGCTTGTATCAGAACTCCTCAGACAGAAGAATGTATGGTGCTTTTGTGTTGACATAAGCAACAGCATGTGTAAAATGTGTAATATTAATTTTATTTATTCATTTAAGTAAATGGCATGACCATCACAGAAAAATAAATTCTGGACCATCATTTTTAGAAGACAGTTGTGTATGCCAGCTTTGATTCTTTTGGTAGAATAGTTCATCAGGGATTCAGCTTTTAATGAGTTTTCTATTGTCATCCTTTTTATCTTACTAAGGTTCTTGCTATTTTTAAATGTTCTCAAAACTCATGCATTTCAGTAGCATAGAAGAAGCAGCTATGTGGCTGTGATTTCCAAGCAGCCTCTTTTAAGAACTGTCAGTTCCATTCTTTTTTTTTTTTCCTTATAGTCAAGCAGAGATTAACTTATTTTTCAAGTGTGTGACCTCTATGGTGAAATGCCCTCTTTTCAGAACCCATTCATGAAATAGTTGTCTTTCAGCCAATATTTGCATTTCAACAGCAAATTATCATCTTTGTGTGTTAGTTCCCATATTTAAAAAAAAATACAAGAAAAGCTCCTATATTTTCTCAGATGGCTTTAAGAAGTATTAACAATATGCAGCTACGTTCAAGTGTGAAATCCCGATCCAAGGCCCCAAAGGCTTTACAACAGTAATTGTAACATATAGCATCCAAAGGTCAGAGTATATTTTGTGAAAGTCCATCGATGACAGCTGTCATTACAACTTCACTGCCAAGAAAACTGTAGTTATGAAGGTACTCGTGGGGAATAGAAGATATTTAACTACCAAAGGTTTATTGCTGGTGCTATTTTTACATGTAAGTTCTGCTTACGAGAAAGGCCAGTGAGCGAGATAATTTATGAGAATGTCTGTTAATGACTGACAGCTCCTGTTCTTATTTCAGATTAAAATTAGTCAATTTAATTATTCAAGCACTAGAGGTGATTCATTACAAGGCAGGCAATAATAGAAGTTATAAGATACTTTTTTTGGCAGAAAACTGATAATCTGATCAGTTACCTCAACAACTTCAAAAATATTGTTATATGTTAGCAGAAATTTTGAAAGAAATACTGTGCAGGTTAATGCAGCTTGGTGTTTCAGTAATCCTATGCCCGACTGGTCAGCATCCAACCCTTACTAAAATTCTGTTCCTTACTTGCTTATAATAATAATAATAACAACCATGATTCTTGTAATTACTATTGCTATTAAAATTACAATTACTGCACTTTCATTTTGATGGTTCCTAAACATTTAAAAAGAGAGAAAGAGGCAAAAGGAATGCAATCATGAAGGCAAACCTACCTTAGATGGAAGTTTAAGTAATGCTGGAATTTTCCACTTCACTGTTTTGTGGGTGCTTACCAACGTTTTTTTCTAAATCCTCTATTGCCTTAACTGAATGGATTCTAATACAAAAATTTATCTTTCTGTTATTCAATAGTAAGAGTCTTTTCACTGCAATGATCACCTATTATTCTTGTTATATTTTTATAGTTGTTGTTATAGTTTTAATTGTTAGCATGCTACAGTTTGGTCATAAATAAACATGTATACTGAATTTCCTTTTACGTCAATTTTCTTGAGCTCATAATCTCAGGAAGAGTCTGCAGTGAAAGACCCACCTTCCTTGTCTCCTGAAGATATCACACATAGTCTTCCTAGTTCATACTTCTGATAATAATTTTTCAAATCCTACAGTATCTTTGTATTCTTTCTGTAATTTTGCCTGTGACAGTGATCCTTTCTCTGACTTGTAGTCTGTTTTTTTTCTATAGCAAATACCAAATATTTCTAACAACTTTGTCATGATATAATATTTAGACTAATGAGCACAAACTTATCCTGGGCCAATTTACTACATCCCCACAATTAAACTTCTCTGGGATCTTGCTAGACATCTTTCATTTGAGGCTTATATATTTTCTATCACTTATCTTTTCCTTAATATATCTAGTACAATATAGCTTTCAGCAACAAAATGGTCAGCTTCTTTTCCTTTTCTTTTTTTTATCTTTTTGTTTATCTTTTGTTACTTTCCCAAATGATTGTTTTTCTAAAAAAATAATCCAGATAAATATTGTCCTTTTTACATCCCTACACAATAATTTGTCCTCTTCGTATAATACTTCACTTTGAATAAAACTATATTTTTCGTTTAATTTTGCTCCAACATCTAACTGGAACCTCTCTGTTAAATTTCTGAAATCTCTGCAGATGAAGTAGTCATCCAATTTCCTCTTCTAATAGACAAAGGGAGAAAAAAGTTATTTAGGGAATTAATCAGAGCACACATGTGTACTCCTTTAGTGTGCAATGAGTTGCTCCCTCCAAAATGCACAATTTTCTCTTTCGACTAAGGAAGCTAAGACTGATCTACAAGCTGGGTAGTTATATTTGGTCTAGTGAAGTGCACCCTTATTTTTTGCACAGAATAACATCAAAAATTCTTTTTTTTTTAATTCTCTTAATATTTTTTGTATTCACCTAGTTTGGAAAGAAAAACTTTTCCATGAGATTTTACTGTATGTAATAATATCCCTCTCCTCTATTACTTTTGGTTTCTTAAAAAGAAATACAAAAGACAATGCCTCCCCAAAACCCAGACAAAAATGCACACAACTTCAAACAAAATGTCACTAACTTTTATCTGAGTGTCATTCTCATGTCTTTCTGAAAATCCACACATTTGAAAAATTAATAATTTCAGGTCATGGATATTAAACATATTTGCAAAAAGCATCTAAATGGCTTTTAGGTTGTATGGCTTTCTCTTTAAATAGCTTAGCACTGCAGACAATGATAAAACTAAGAACAAAGATCACATAAAATTTTTCCAAAAACTCCCATCATGTCTGATTCTTTTTGGTACAGTTTTAACCTGATAGTTAAAGCATAATATGCTTTTTCCTCATCTACTCAATAGAATTTCTTCCAATAGTGGATGGCATTTTATAAATTTAAGTGCACTTGTAATCCAGGAACGTTGTCTGGGCTTTTTGTTGTTGGTTTTGATATCCTAGTGAGTTTACATGATGAAAATTTTATAAAAATTTTAGTGCAGATATCAGTCATCAGGTAGACATTTTAGAACTGTAAAACTATTTATTCTCAGGAGAAAGCCCAAAATTAGTGTAAATACATTCAATTGACACAATTTCAGAGAGAATATATCTGACTACAGGCAAATCCATGGGTCCACATTTAGGAAGTCATGCTTCCTTTTCCTGAAGAAGGAAAATCTGCCTTTCAGCTTTCACAGAACCATTAAAGCTGGAAAAGATCTCAAAGACCACCAAGTCCAACCTTCAACAGAATATCATCATACCCACTAACCACATCACAAAATGCCACGTCTACTTGTGTAGGATATGTGCTGATATGGGCCTGTGTTTAGCGTTTATGCTGAGCACAGGGCTGACAAAATAGAGGTTTTTGTTATTGCTGAGCAGGGCTTACACCGAGCCAAGGCCTTTTCTGCTTTTTCATACTGCCATGCTGGCAAGGAATCTGTGGTGCTTGGGAAGTTGGGAGGGGACACAGAAAAGACAGGTGACCCCAGCTGACCAAAGGCACATCCCAGACCATATGGCATCATGCTCAGTTTGTAATGGAGGAAGGGGAGGTTGTTCATGAAGTTCATCATGAAGTTCAACAAGGCCAAATGCGAGGTTGTGTACATGGGTAGGGGTAATCCCAAACATGAATTCATGCTGGGTGATGAGGGGATTGAGACAGGTCCTGTGGAGAAGGCGAGACAGGGGAGATTGGTCGATGAGAAGCTCAACCTGACCCAGCAATCTCTGTTCACAGCCCAGACAGCCAACAGCATCCTGGGCTGCATCAAAAGAAGCATAAGCAGCAGGTTAAGGGAGGTGATTCTTCTCCCTTGCTCCTGTGCGACCCCACCTGGAGTGCTGGATCCAGGTCTGAGGCCCCCAACATAAGAAGGATGTGTACCTTTTAGACCTGCTCCATAGGAGGGCCACAAAAATGATCAGAAGGTTGAAGCACCTCTGCTATGAGATCAGGCTGTTTAACTGTGAAAAAAAGACTCCAGAGAGAATTTATAGCGTCCTTCCATTGTCTAAAGAGGGCCCACAGGAAAGATGGTCGCTTTAATGGAGTGTAGAGATAGGATGAAGGGTAATGATTTTAACCTGAAAGAGGGTAGATTTAGATTAGATATCAGAAACAAATTCTTTACTGGGTGGGCAGTGAATTATTCAAATAGGTTTCCCAGAGAAGCTGTGGATGCCTGCTCCCTGGGAATGTTCAAGGCCAGGTTGAATGAGGCTTTGAGAAACCTGGTCTAGTGGAAGGTGTCCTTGCCCATAGCAGAGGTGTTGGACTAAATGATGCATAAGGTCTCTTCCACTCCAAACCATTCTATAATTCTGACATTCTATGATTAGATAACAAAAAAAATTATTCTAATTATAGCATTTATTAACAAAACATAAGATGACACAATTATTTTTTTCAAGATTTGTATGTCAAACAAACAAATGAACTCATTGTTTGAAGTTTGGTAAGAATGTAGACATCTGTAGAGGCCTGGTCCAGTATGTTAAATCCATCAAAAAAACTCCAACAAACTAAAACTAGAAATCCAATCATACACAGAGAAAGATTGTGTTTTGCATAGTAAAAATGTGTTTTACAACATAAATCACCTATTTGCATGGCCTAAATGCCTGATAAAAATTAGGCATTTTTATTTTAGCTTTGTGTGTGCATGTATTTTGTATTTTAAGTGTGATATAAATTTCAACTCTGAATTTAACTTAAAGTAAGGAACAACTGGAAATCACAGTTTATATTTCACATACAAAGGCATAAAAATACATGTATGGAAACATGCACAGATACAAATAAACTTAGAAATTAGAGTCTTTGAATGTTCTGTGGAATAAAATGAAAATCAGATTGCATAGTATAACCTGGATATCATAATGCTCACTAAGGATGTTAAAAAGCTGGTTCTTTGTTTTCTTTGCTGGTTTTTTTAAATTTATTTTGTTGTTTTGTTGTTCTTTTTTTCCCAAAACTGATAAAGTTGCATTTGCTTCAAGGTTTCATGCAAAAAGTTCTTAATTGCCCCTACATTGCAATATTGCAAGTGTAAAAAATGTCATCATATGTGCCTTCTTGTATATTTTTTTACAAGTTCCTGCGAATGTGCCTTCATTGTATTTTATAGAACCAAACACAATACAGTCTTGGGTAAAAGATAATGACTTTTTGTGTCACCTAAAGAAATTTAAAACTATGATCCCACTTTTCCCTGAGGCATTTTAAGACTTTTTAATAAAAGTGGGTTGCAGTTTTTCATTTTGTTATTAAAGCAGCTGTAGATGAAACATCTAACTTTCTTGTGTTGCCTTTGGGAATTGTGTCTGTAACACATTTCCAAAAGTTGGGTTTAATGTATTGAGCTATCTAAATTGTTTTGTAAATATCACACCAGATACTGTGTGACAAGGAGACAGAAGAAACCACATATATACATATTTTTCACTGAGAAATACTTTAGTGTCTTGACATTTATTTCTTCTATGGGAGCAATACTGAACAAATCCTTGGTCGATATTTACTCTATTCCTCATTATGGCAGTTATTTATGTTTGTGGATCAATGACTGGATGTCAGTCAACTTAGCTCTTACACATCTTCACTGTATTAAAAATTGACAGTTCTTTAAACAAAAGTGATGAGGCAAACAAATTATAGGCTTTTTAATAAAGACAGAAAAAACTTGATTGCCTTAGTAGCTATTTTTAATATTGGGAGATTTATAATCCCTTTTCAAGAGCATCTAGGTGAACACTGAAAGGCTGGAATTCTCACACCAGACAGTAGCTTTTGATTTAATAATTTTTCATTTGTATAAAAAGTTCCTTGAGGAGCAGTGACCAGGCCAAAACCCTCTGAATTGAAGGGGATTAGCTGTACCTCTTCAAGGAGAAAAGTTTTATAAGACATTAACAAAATATGGGGAAAAGTGAGTCACAGCACTGAGCCAGGGAGCAGACTAGTTATGAAGAGGCCAAATATCTTCACTGAGTAACAAGAAGCAGAAAGTCATATTTCAGAGGTGGCATAAACAGAAGCTTTCTAGGAAACAGGGAGATCCTGCAGAGTTTGCGACTACTCAGATGTCATCTGAGCTGTTTGGATTTCAGAATGGAAAAGAGAAACTATATTGCAAAGACATAGTGGGCATGGCTAGAATCTTCAGGTTTTCATTATCTGAAAAGTTGAATATCCTAGTCTACAATCGAATGAAACTTGACTTCTGGAGTTTTAGGCATATTGATCTTCACTGAGGAAAATACTATAAGGCAGAACCACCTCAAAGCTTTGCCTGCCTAGGTTTCCTCCAGCAGATCTTTTTCTTGATGCTCTGTCTGAGACCAGAGCTTGTGATCAGCCAAGATGTCTTCAGTGTGTAATTGTAATTTCTTCCATTGCTTCCACAATATCTTCTGCAGAGAACTTTAGAAAATTGCTGGGGGAGAAAAAGTGCTGGTTTACAGTTTAATTTTTCAGGAGGTGTAAACATAGCCCATTAATGACGGACAGCAACTCTTGGTGTTCAAAAATATGAGGAGCTTTGAATCTATGTATATCCACTAAATCAAAATTAGGTTTTCAACCACATTTTGAACACATTTTCTGTAACTAATCAAATTTCATTGTGGGATTAAGAAACACATACTTGCAACAGTAAAGATTTTCACAAAATTTACAGAAAGAATTCTACGATAAGACTTTCACTGAGAGCTAAAATCAAGGAAGAACTATTATACATTTTGTTCTTTGGAAGATAATTTTTGTTAGTCTAGCAAGCCTAAAATATTGAAAAACAAAAAGTAAAATCAACAGCATAATGCTGATGTTTGCGTTAAATAACAAAATTTAAAAAAAAAAGTTATTTTCAAGAGCAACTTGAGTGTAAAGTTTAAATATATGAGAAATTGATTTGATGATTTTTTTCATTACTAAAATTCACATTTTCATGTTGATTTTGCATAGGAAGACCTGGGAAGCCAAGTAGCTTCTTTTTTTCCCAGTATGTTTAATTATTAATATATCATAATTTTAAACAAATAAAACTTTTTTAGCCAAATACTATTTTCCAATGGTCGGGAGTTACACAAATAAGCTTCTAAATGCATAATCACAGTCTTGCAAGATATTTCAACAAAAAGGTTTTGGAGTCAGAGAGTGCCTCATTTTTCACTTCAGATCTATACTCCATGTGCAAACACTGATGAACCCTGCCATCCTACTGCCAAGGCCCTATCCTAAGCCTACTTAGGCCAGCCCATACCTCCACCTTAGCGTTGATCAACACATCTTTTCTCATAGCTCTTTCATCCACACTGTAAACTCTTAAAGTTTTGGGGTTTATTGATATTTGCAACTGTGGTGATTTTTTTCTGCGTATATACATGGTTTTGAATGTGGTATTATTAGTTTATTGAAATTAAGCTGGTTTTGATGGGGAAAGCTTTGAAAGCTAAGATGATTTCATTTTCTTGCCCAATATACACATACATATCTGGAACACTTTCACATATCGCAATAAATGGAGCAATAAAATAAGATTGGGAAAAGCGTTAATCTTACTATGCTTTGTCTCGTCTCCTGATGCTGGCACCAAAACACAAAAGAGTCTTTTTCTTTTTGGCTACATTACAGGTCTTCTAGACAACTTTGGTCAAGTCAGTTTTCTTCTTTGGCTCCTGCTCCTCTTCCCCCAGCCAATGCAGATAATGATCCTGACCTCTTTTCTAAAATGCTTTGACATCCTTGGGTGAAAAGTTCTTCCTAAAAGCAGGGTAGTTTTATTATTATATCCATTATATAGTTACACTATTCAAGGTCAATAGACCTATATATCTGAACAAAAATGAGATCATATGACCATCAGTACAATGCGGTAATTGCACTCAAAAGTACCCAATTGAATGTTTAGCCCAAATGAAGCCATATTTAGTATGGCTTCATATATTGTTATTGAAAGTTTGATACATTAAATCTTGAACTTTCTTTGATTACAACTCTGCAGTGACACTTCCTCAAACTTTTTAATTCATTGGTTGCTGCCCCCAAGGGATTAATACGGATTGGGTAAGAAAAGAATGACATCAACGGCATATAATGAAATTTTTTCCAGGATGTCCAATATCTTTATACCTTCAACTCTATTATTGTGTTGGATTCTTTGACTGATTTGTCCCAGAATTATGGTAAAAAGGAAGGGCACAAAGGGGCACCATTGCCTTTTTCTGCTAGAGAAAGTAAAGACTTCTGAGTGGTATCCATTATTCCTTACTATATGCTCCACTACAATGTCTTTAGTTAAGAAAGTTTTCGACCATTATGTGAAACTCCCAAAACTTTCGTCGAATAGCTTCTTTTCAGCCAATCAAAACATCCTTCAGCGTACCATGCTAATAATATAAATCCCTTCTTACTATTTCTATTTTGTAATGATCTGTAAGCTGAAATTTGTGTGTTTCTCCAACCACTTGCCTGGCACCTTACAGGTATATCCTCATCGCTCCTTCATTCTTACAGTTGTTGCCATCTCTCTATTTCAAATACATACTGTCTATTGTCTTCCTTTAGACAATTTCTTTGGTATCAGACAAGATCCAGGAAAGCTCTTAAGTAAACATTTAAAGATAGGTCAGCAGCTGTCATGTTCCAAGTTGATGTCCTAGACCAGGGTTTAAGGACAATTTTTAGTCCTTGGGATTGAGTTTCCAAGCATCTGCTTCTATTCAACTTGAACATGCGGTTCAGTCATGACACTATAGGAAAGAGGTAAGGTAACTGAACTAATGTTCTTGGCCTAAGTTCTCAATGAATCTTTTTCAAATCCTTGTCTATAATTTTCAACTACATATGAAATGTCTGCTTCTTAAATATTTTTTACAAAAGGAAAATATTTCACTAAGGTCTGTTTTTAAATCACATTTTTATTTATTTTATTTTTTATTTGTTGGATATGGGGTTTTTTATTTTACATTTCCATCCTCTGGACCATAAGCATGAGATAAAAGTGAGATGCTGTTCAAACTTATAAACAGTTAGAATCAAGGTGAATCAATAATGAACACTGTATTATACTTTACAAACTTTACAAAAATTGCAAGGATGTGTTTTGGTCTATTACCTCAGTGCCAGGCTCTCTGAAAGGTCCCCTTGATTCCGGCTGTGATAGAGTTAATTTTCTTCACAGATGCTGTTATGGGGCTGTGTTTTGGATTTGTGCTGAAAACAGGGTTGGTGGTTTAGAGATGTTTTGGTTATTGTTGAGCAGGGCTTACACAGAGCCAAGGCCTATTCTGCTTCTCATACTGCTCCAACAACAGGGGGGCTTAAAAGGCATGGGAAGTTGGGAGAAGACACAGCCAGGACAAGTGACTCACACTGACTAAAGGGATATCCCAGACTGCTTGGCATCATGCTCAGTATATAAAGTGGAGGAATGAAGAGGAAGAGTAGGATGTTTTGGAGTGATGGTGTTTATCTTCCCAAGTAACTATTACATGGGGCCTTACTCTCCTGGAGATGGCTGAACACCTGCCTGTCCATGGGAAGTAGTGAATTAATTCCTTGCTTTGCTTTGCTTGTATGCATGGCTTCTGCTTGCCCTATTAAACTGCCTTTATCTCAGCCCACAGGTTTTCCAGCTTTTACCCTTTCGATTCTCTCTCCAATCCCCTTGGTAGGGGAGTGAGTGAAGGGCTACATGGAGCTTGGCTGCTGGCTGGGGTTAAACCATGACAAAGACAAAGTTGGGTTACAGTGAATAACTATGTTTTACAATGGATTTTGTGTGCTTTATTATAATGAAAATTAACATCCTTTTCCATGATGTTAGTGCTAATAGGTTAGAGCAAAATTAAATGGCTGCATAATTTCTGGCTTTGCAAATGAATTGCCTTAACAGTCTGTAGTACTTTCAGTTTATTCTGCTGCTAGAGATTACATGGCATATTTTAAATTTAAGTGCTTTTTGAGTAAAATAGGCTTTGGTCATTTTATATGCATTAAAGGCATAGTCATGCCTTAAACCATCAACTCCTATTCAGAAAAGCTGTTCTGAAAAAGTCTTTGGATTCAGACGAATTACTTATTTCAGCAGTCTGTACCAAAATTCAGGCCTTATAAAATACTAGGGGAAAAAGAAAAGAGAACCAAACCCAAACCCCATATTAATTCCATTTCAATATGTATAGTATGATTCTTTAGTCCCTTTTTTCTCTTTCAGGTTTGCTTCCCAAGATACATTTCCAATAAGTGGAGGTGAAGAGTTTTGCATTACTATGAACTACAAAATCAGACTATCGGTGTGTGGTGCAAAGAGTAGAGGCAAAATGCTCCTGGTGAACATTTAGGTAACTCCCTTAACTGCCAGCTGAGAATCCATCAGTTATTATTTTGCTCACAGTTTCACTGCAACAGTTCAAACAGTAGAGAAACATATTGATAGGGAAGGGAGAATACACTTTGACCTTTTTGACTTGTGAACTAAACTCATGTGAGATTTAGTGAATAACTAGTCCTGCAATCTTTTACTGCTCTCCAGGAGTATAATTTGATGATTGTCAAACAAATTGTATTGAATTGTGTGCCTCTGTTTTAAAGATTTCAGATGCTGGGTTAAACTGCTATATACCGATTATCAAAGATTATTCTTTCATTTTCTTCCATTATCTTAATTACAACTCTTGTATTAG
This sequence comes from Leptocoma aspasia, assembly GCA_013399835.1. Lineage (NCBI taxonomy): Eukaryota > Metazoa > Chordata > Aves > Passeriformes > Nectariniidae > Leptocoma > Leptocoma aspasia. The sequence goes on from VXAX01002093.1 coordinate 305,145, forward strand.
AATTCTTCACTTTTTAAAGGCTTGGTCAACTGTCTAATCATTTGATTTCAATCTAAAATATTGCAGAGATACTGTGAATTAAATGAAAGCAGAACTGTCAGTATTGTTATCAGAACAGCTGGAGAAAAATAAATTCCAATCACAAGATCTCTTTCCTACCAGTTTTAGCAATCTATCCATCTCTCTATCAGTTAGTGGTTTTAATTTATATGTTGCTTTGAGAAATAAGTTTTTAGTTCTTACCAAGAACTGACTTGTACGTGAAGAATTGCTAAAGCCTTAATCATCAAGAAAATCACAAGTTATTTCACCAGCTATCATCCCTGTGTTCAGCCATGATATTAAGTTGGAAGAGGTGTTGGAATCACATACAGACAACCAGACAGTGCTGGAAACTTTGCTTTGCAGATTCACTTTAGGAGGTGTAATTGTGGCCTCAAGCCACCCAAAAAAAAGTAACAATCGTGGTAGTATGACTGGAGGAGTAGCAGCTCTTTTTGTGTCTCCTGGGAGAGCTCCCACTGAAAAGGACTTTTCACTACTTTTTCAATAAATATACTCTGTGATTCCTTTACCTTTGAATTTCACCGTTTCATTGGCAGGGAAGTAAGTAGGGCAGTGCCATTTCCTCAAAGGCATAATTATTACCCAGACCTTTGTTGGCACCAAACTGGAAAAATGTTTCTGAACTCCTTTACTCAACTCTGTCTGCAGCTTTCTATAAGTGATTCTCCTCTCATAATATTTGTCCTCTTTTGGTAAACCATGCACATGAGGGCCTTCAGGGTGTCACTGCAAGAATAAAAATCAAGAGTTTCCCAGATGGTGAGAGGTCTCAAATATTTTTGGCTAACCAACATGGGACACTTCAAAAGTGCCTGATATCCAGAAGAGTTAGGAACATTCTCTTTGAAGACTTACTGACTGTAAGAATTTTTGATTGAAAGTGCAAATTCAGAAGCTACATCTCCTAATAAATGAAGCACAAATGCTTGTTTCTCACTAAGCATTGCAAAAATACACATCAACCTGTTCCATCTTTTTGGAAAGAAGACCACATGAACTCTATGTAACAGAGGTACTTCTATTATTTCTGTGCCATACGGTTAATTCCCCCTGTACTCGGCACCTCAAATCCTGTCTTCAGTTTTAGGACACTACAAGAAGGACCTCAAAACAGTGGCAGAATGTCCAGAGAAGGGAAACAAAGGTGGTGAAGAGTCTGGAACACAAGTCTAATGAGGAGTAGCTGAGGGAGCTGGAGTTGTTTAGCCTGGAGAGAAGGAGGCTTAGGACAGACCATATTGCTCTCCATGACTCCCTGAAAGGAGCTCGTAGCCAGGTGGGGCTCGGTCTCCTCCCTCAGGTAACACGTGGCAGAATGAGAGGAAATTATCTCAGGGTGCACCAGGGAAGGTTTAGATCAGAGATTAAAAAAAAAAAATATTTGCAGAAAGGTTTGTCAAGCATTGGAACAGGCTACCCAGGGGAGTGGTTGAGTCACCATCCCCATAAGTGTTCAAAAAATGTGTAGATAAGGCATTTGACAACATGGTTTAGTGGCGAACACAGTGTTGGCGCTTTGGTGATGGCTAGACTTGGTGATCTTAGAGGTTTTTTTCAACATTAATAATTGTATGATTCTAAGATACTAATTGTAAGGAGGCATTTGTATTTTAATTGTAAGCTCTACAACCAAGTGGGTAAGACATTAAAATGAGGAAAACCAAAAGAGAATTAAATTGCCAAGGAATAGCTGCTGTAATCTCACATACTTTATTTGCAACTCTTTTCTATCATCTTTGGCTCTTAGACAAAGAATCTTTTATTCAATTAATTTTGTTTTTTAATTTTTATCTCTGTCACCTTTTCATTTAAGCTGTCTTTTAAACATTCATTCTGTTATTCTACTTTAAAAATCAATGACCTTATGGAAAATCCTGATCTAGTAGTGGCTCAGCTTCATAGTACTGCATGATAAACAACAGATCTTCTACAAAATTGTAGTTTCAGTTCCGTGAAATTGCACAGGAGGATAGTTGCTGTGAGAACTACTTTTTGTATGGTAATATAATGCTTAGTTGTAATACTAATAACAGGATACAAAATCTCCTTTAATCATTTCTTTTCCACACACACACTTAGGATAATGCTTCTGAATGAAGCACCCATTAGTTTCTGAGAGTGAGATTCACTTCACCTGCATAATGACTGCAAATTGCAATGGCAGCCTCTCAAAAATCACTTTCAATGCTCTTAGGACAGCTACTATATTTGACTGAAAGCTGCTCTGTTCTTGACCTGTCTTTCAAGCAAGCTAAATGCTGTGTATTAAACCCAACTGGAGCACGGATTCTGCATTAACAGGCCCTCTCCTTTGATAGAAGTGCTGAGGAGGTAGACTTGTGTGAATACTTAGGGTGGATTGACCTTGACTAGCTGCCAGGCATCCACCAAGGTGCTCTCTCTCATTCCCTCTCCTCATCAAGACAGGGGAAAAAAATAGCAGTGAAAAGCTCATGGGTCAAGATAGGAAGAGCACTCATCAGTTATCATCACAAGAACAACGAGACATCGTGGGGAAAATTGATTTAATTTGTTGCTAATTAATCACAAAGTAGAAAAATGAGAAATAAAAAGAAACAAAAGGCACCTTCTTCTCAGCCTCCCTCTTCTGAGACAAACATTGCCCCTGAATTGCCCACTTTCTCCCCATGAGTGGTGCAGGCAGATGTGGAATGGGGGTTGTGCTCAGTTGATAACGCTTTACCTCTGCCACTGATTCCTTTTCACGCTTTTTCCCTGTTCCAGTGGGGGGTCCAACCCACATGACACTCCTTAACTGACTGCTCCAGTGTGCTATTCCCATAGGCTGCAGTCCTTCAGGAGCAGATGGCTTCAGCATGGGCTCCCTGCAGGGTCAACAGGTCCTGTCAAAATTCTTGCTCCTGCATGGGCTCCTCTTCATGGGCCACAGCTCCCACCAGGAGCCTTCTGCTAATGGGCTCTCTATAGATTGCAGCACTGTGGGGTACTCCATGGGCTGCAGGGGAACAGCTTGCCTCACCATAACCTTCATCACAGGGTGCAAGAGAATGTCTATGCCAGTTCCTACAGCACCTCCTCTCTCTCCTTCTTTATTTACCATGGTGTCTTCAGAGCTGTTTCTCTTTCATATTCTCATTCCTTTCTCGAATGCTGCTGTGCAGATCTTTTTTTAACCTTAAATAGATTTTTGCCCTCACAAATGTCCTACCAATGCCACTGATGGACTCAGATTTGGCCAGCTGAGGGTCTGTATTGGAGCTGGCTGAAATTGTCTCTGTCAGAAAGAGGGGAGGCTTCTGGAAGCTTCTCACACAAGTCATCCCTGCAGCCCCCCACTACCAAAGCCTTGTCATGTAACTAAATACAACACACCGTGATATGGCAATTACACATTGCAACTAGTTTGTAGAGCCCTTATTGTCCTAATGCAGATCAGTCTTTTTAAAAAGACATACTTCAATTTTACATGTATGCGTTCACAAAAGGGATAATTAGCTGAGTCACAAATGGTTTTTCCAAAATGTGCTGGTTTTGATGAGTTTTCTAGACTTTAGGGAATAAGTCTCGTATCTTCTCTGGACTCTGGTTGGGCTGCCTAAAGACTCTGTACCTCTGGCATTTTCACATAAAAATAGATTCTTACTAGAGCTTTTGCCAAAGTTAGCATTTAATATTCCAGGGTCTCAGTTTGAACAGTAAGTCAGGCCAGGGAAGAGCCACTTGCTGCAGTTGGAGCTGTGACAGCAGTGTCTGGAAGCATTAAATCCAGCTGCAGCAGGACACTTTGGGATGTTCAGCTGCAGAGTGAAATCAGTGCACATCTTAGTACACATCTCAGAATATAAATCAGTTCAGAAACACCATTTTGTAGAGATTTCCTCAGAGTTTCATTGCACGGAAATTATCAATAAATTGTTGGATTTTATCTAATTCAAGACTAAACTTTGATTTTTCACATGTTAGAAATCTCTTGCTTTGGACAGGAGTCTACTGAAATGGGTGCTACAGAAAAGATTAGAGAAATTCAATTCTTCCCCAACTCCTTTTATTGTAAGGCATTTGACTTATGCTCTGGTGTATAAATGTTCTTTATTCATTTTGGAGTCTATTTTGTAATCTCTAATATTGGCTGTTATAGTCTATTGATATGATTATATCTGGAATGTCAGCAAAAGTAAACAATATCAAGAAACAAGCACTGAACACAGCACTCAACGACCTTAGGTCTAATTAATGTCATGTTATCAAAATTAGTAACAGACTGGCCTTGAGATAATGATGACTAAATACATTGAGGACCTCATCCTCTAACTCGCAAATCTCAGCAGCTTCCACGGGGAATATTAGAGCAATTAACAGCAATTTTGCCTGACCACTGGGTGTCACTATTAATTCATGTTTAGCTTTGAGCATTACTAGGTTTTCTTTGCCCATTTCTTTGTTTCAGTAATGATAGAGAACTTTTTTTCTTTAAGAAATCTGATAAGGCCAAGTAAGTCACATTAGAAAGAGACTACATTTGCAGTGAAAATATTAATCAGGATATTTGAACATCACGTCTGCATGACGGTTCACAGTGTAGTCAGTAGTGCCATAACACACCAGTCAGTTCTACATATAGCATTTACAATTTGACGTCTAAAGCCAGTGCCCCATATGGTTCAAGAGTGCACTCAACGTTTACTATTATGCTTATTGTAAATGGTTCTCATGAGAAAAGGCTTATTTTTTGCTGTTTTTATTTTGTAGACTTTAGTATGCAAGCAAACATAAAGTAATGCTGAGACTGACCATTAAGAAACAATGCAGAAAAATAGAAAGTAAATTTGTATACCATACACAGGACATTATCCTTATTTAAAATTCAGGAATATTAATTATGACAATGCTCTCAATTCAAAGAAGCAGAAAGAAAAAGGATAGAAAGACATGTCTCCCTCTTTTGACTTTGTTCTTGTTACAATTAAAAAGATATTAATAGTGTCATTATTAGTGTTCAAAAGGAAACAATACCAGACTTCTTCCTTTGTCCTCTTCTGAAGGAAGAGATTTAGCTCAAATATCTGGATATGAGGAACTAAGGTCAACCTTAAGGCCAGCTCTATAGGCAAGATCTCTGTATAAATAATTTCTGGTATATCAAATGATTCTGAGAAAAAGCATAAGTTGCTTCCCATTTTTGTATTGCAAGGACAGTGTCATGCTAACGCATTTTGCAACATGACATTAAGATCCTGCATGATTATTGGTAATGGATTGGTAATAATAATAGCTGGTCTATTTAGGAAAGTAACTAAGATAAAGAAGAAATACCTTGATTTGTTCAAGATATAGGAATGTAAATATTCCTGTTTCAATTTCTGTGAGTTGCAAGTATCATCTTAATGGTGAAAAAATTATTGTATTCTGGGAACTGTCAGTAACATGTTGCCTTTTTGTTCTCAAATCCATCAAAGCAAGCTCCTACCATGTGTGCTACTCTTTCACAATGGAAGTTGAGCATGGAGAAGTTGTTTCATGGAGCTATTTATTTTTATTATTGGTAATTATTAGTATTATTACCAAGAGGAACTAGAGTGTTCAAGAAAAAAAAATGGGGATGCTACACGATGATGCCATTATTCCTTCTCTCTTTTTTTTTTATTTCACAATGACAGGTTTGTGCTAAATAAGAAACTATTTTGAGTTTAGCAATCAGACAATAAGTTTAAAATACAGCAAATGATCCACCTAAATGAGAAGTTTACAGCTCAAAAATTCTATCCAGTTTGTATTGAATTATAGACATTTTTAAAAAACAGCATTATTTTAGGATTTTCTGCACTAAAAGCCCTCAGTCCACTTATCACAGCAGATACTCTCACACAAAAGTAATTCAAGTGTGTGATGCTTTTATATTTTTTGGAAGAAAACATCTTCAAAAGCATGCTGTGCTAACCCAAAAATAGTTCTAAAATATTTCTTATATAATATCTTCAAGGAAGAACATGCTAGGACTGAGTTTTTCAGCCTGTCTGCACACCTACTTGTACCAGTCAGATAAGTATTATCTGCTAGATAATCTTACCCTGTTACACCTGTACCACTCAAAGCAATATGTTTACAAAACAAAATGTTGAACAAAATGTTTTTTTGCAATAATAAGTGCCTTCACATTTGTAGCTAACAGCCACTATCTTATGGAAGCAAAGGAAACATTGATAATATTCACTTGATGCCTTGGACTGGCTACCTAGAACAGAGGCTAGATGACATTAAGAGAATGAAAGTAGGTATTTATTAAAGGCCTTCAATAGATACACCCTGGGCAGTCAAAAACCTCTGAGAGGGGCTACACCCAAGATGGACAATGGTCACGAATTTTTCAGACAGGTGTAAGCTTGGTCCATTTATACATCAGGGGTTAATCCCCCAGTTACAACTTCAGGTTATGAAGTTATATACCCCCAGTTTTCTCCCCCCACAATTCACTTTTGTTTATACTTTTCGGGGTCTGAGGCAGTAGGGTGTCCTTGGATCTCAGGCCTAGAGAGATTGTTTTGTCTGACCAAAATGTGAAGAGAGTTAGCAAACACTCTATATGGAGTTTGGAGTTATACACTAATGCAGTACAGGATTTGAAAAATATAAAAGCTAAAATCTTAAGGCATCACAGTCAAAAGAGCAATTCCTGTGAATATGTGCTTAATAGTTTAAATAAATATAGAGAAAAATCTTATTACAAATACTAGCAGCACAATGTTAAATCAGACTTAAGGCTTCTTGCCTTATCAGTTGAAATTCTGAGAAATTCACGCAATTGGAAGCCACCTCAGATGTACAGCTTAAAAACTATCAATGTGAAGCAATATTTCTAATACCAATACAGTTAGTGAAACCAGCAAAACAACTGATCCTTTAAACCAGATATTAACTTAATTCTGAAAGATTTTGTGTGATATCACTCTTTTTTCATAAGCATACAGTTGATCGTGTTGAGCAAAGTGATCTTTTCTCAAACTTTCACTTGAAAAATATTTGCACAACTTTGAATTTATAGTTTAATAGTGAGGATCACATATATTTTTAGAATAACATATTTCTCTTGATATGACTGTTCAATTTATAAACTCTTCAAGGCTGAGAGTATTTCTTACGTACATACAAGATATTTATTATATTATTGTCTGAACACAGAGAGCTATTTGACTTTAATAACAGAAACTAATACATACATGTGAAACATAAGGAATATGTAATGAGTATGTACATGTAGTATTAAGCTACTACATCCCTTCATCTCTTGGCACAGACATGCATAAACATACACACTTGCAAATTATCTTTCTTCTCTTCCTTTTTGTTTAGTTTACATTAGCGACCTTCGTATTTCCTTTGCTTAAGAATGTAATAGAAACATAAAAATACAAACCATGTCAGAACACCGATTTCTATACATCAAAGTGTACAAAGTCATAATGAAGTGGACTCCTCATACCTTACTAAGAAAAAGCTCTTCCTAATGCCCCAGGAGCCCTTTAGGCCATTGAGATGTCAATGTACACTATATTAGCAGGTTTATGTCATTCTGATAAGGTGGTCCACTTGAGCCTTTGAGCTAAGACATTAGGTAGAAGAAAGCAGCAATTTAAAGTTCCTAGTGTAAGGATAATTAGCAACTGGCAGGAATCCAGCATCATTACCAGGACGCTGCTGTAGGGCAAATGCAACAACTGCCTGTTTTTTGCAGTGCCACAAACATGGATCTGTCTTGGCTCTAACTGGTTTTATTTTTAGCTTACATCTGCTTCCTAGTATCTTCAGTTTTTCAGAGCTGTTCTTGAACTTGGACTTCTTCAGCTCTCAGTTGTTTAGTCCAAATTCCAAGTGAACTGTTTTCAGAGCTCATGAAATACACTTTTTGCAGCAACAAGACGTGTTGTTTTGGATTAAGTTTTGGCTTTGTTTCTCCATGTACTTAACCTCTCAAAGTCCTGTTTTCTTCTGCATTCTTAACAGTATCTGGTGACCAAATATCTACACTATCAGCTTACAAGTGACTAGCAAGGAAACTGGCTTTGATTTACCATGTTCTTAAAGCCACATGCAAATGTCCATGCTTGAAACTGGATCTGAAACTGAGAGCCTCACAACTCTTACATGGCATTGACTTTCATTTTGTAGATGGAGAAGAAAAATAAAGGAATGTTCTCAGATGTTCATATGATGGGAGTAAGCTACTTGTGGGGTATACACTGAGACCTGTCAGTAAGGAATGCTCTAACATCTTCACCACTCAAGAGAAATAATACCACATCTAGAAACTGCAGGCAACCTGTCAACTTCTAAATGCTGTCAAAGATCACAGGAAATAGAGGCTGAAACCTTAATGATAGTTTGCAATCTCTTAAGAGCTTAAAATTATGGAAAGGCCACAATCTTAGAATGGCTTCTAATGAAACAAAGCAAACTTCAGTAATTTTTGAGGCAAATAATACAACTAACTGATTTTATCTATATTTATTTTTAAAAGTTTATTGGTAAAATAATAAAAAATAGTATTCAATTTAATTGTGCCAGAGAATGCTCCTGGGTACAGAATAAAAGTATGTCCGACTGTAACAATGGTCCTTTGATATGTTTATTGTCCAAGTCAAAATTCACTCTTCCAGGCAATTCTTGAGCAAGGTTTGGGAGCTAACAGAGGCCATGGAGAACTTGCAAAAGGTAGTTTGTGCTTGTACATCCTGTCTTGGAAAATAAGGGAACAAAGATACTGATAGGGGTTATTCTGCACCAGTTGGCCTCACTTCCAGTAAAATATACTGGAATTTTCTGGTGTCAACATAGCCAGTGAACCTGTGAAAAGCATGCTGATCAGATCACAAAGTATTCATAAGGAAAAAAAATAAGGTATTATCAAATTAAAAGTTAGCTTCGTGGTACTGTAGTGAAGGAATGGCTAATGAGAGATGAAGTTAAAAGTCTGTGTTTATGTGAGAGAGAAAGTCTATACGATGGGATGTCATATCCCTGCTTTGACCAGGAGTGTGCTATTGAGTTTTTGAGCTGCATCTTCAGGGCATCAAAGAGGCCTGGGATCCACCCTAGGGTCACCCTGATTTTCCTGCTATGAGTGCCCTTATCTTAGACAAGAATTTGTGGTAATATGTGACACTCACAATAGTTAATTTTTAACTCTTTGACTAACTCATAAGAAAACTATTCCTGAGTAAGGAGACACATCAGTGTTGTAATAATGAAAGTGACTGAAATATGGTATAGATTTCCATTCAAATAGATAGTTAAGGTAACAGAAATAGTCTTCCAAAACTGAACGGAGACCATACCATCCTAGTTTACTCTTGACAGTGCTTGACTGTGTTTACTGCATCAATACCTGTTTTCTACAAGCTACACGGAACTTCTTTTTCTGTGCTTTGGCTGATGCAGGGTATTTAAGAGACAAAGAAAACAGATAATGGCAGACCGGAATAAGGATGACATTTCTTCTAGTTCTGTTGGTGAAGAGTGCTAAATTGGGAGGGGAGTGAGAGAAAACTTTAACTTGCTGTCCAAACTCTAAATCCAGGAGTTCAGAGGCTGTGCCGGATCTCAGCATCCATGGCATATGGTCTACAAAGCTATTCTGGGGTAAGACTGTGCATTTCGTTCTGTGTGCAAATGTGTGAGTATATATTTGTATGTAGATGTGTATATATTTACACACATAAAAATGTATACATATATGTATACATGTATACATATGTTGTAGACAAACTAGTAAATACACATGAACCACATACAGACTCAATAACTTTCTCAACAAATCCTTACAGCTTACTAAACAGCTTCTGTTCTGTGGAGTACTGCAAAAATCAGTGTGTCCAAGGCATCTCTTTTGATAGAGAAATTAGTCATACCTGGTAACAATATGGAAGGAGCATTGTGACCTAGAGATTTGAATAAAAAATACTTCACTTTCATTAGATAGATTTTTTAATTCTCTCTGCAACTTTGGACTAACCGTATTTGAAAAAAAGCTCCCGTGACTGATGTAAGTAACCCAAGTGTAACTTAAACAAACTTTACAACCCATTGGGGGAAAAAATAATAAAAGAAGAGGAACATTTTTTAAAAAGTTAAAATTTTTTATCATCTATTGAATTATGTGGCTTTTTTTTCATTATTATATTATGTCCAGGAAATGTCCCTAATTTTTTTTTTTTTTTTCAGTTAAAACACTTACAAAACTCTCTTTTCAAATCTTCCACATTCCCTTCTGGAGTAACAGTCAGGAACTCATGGCTCAGAATCAAGAGCAAAGTGCAGACAAATGAGTGATACCAGGGCTTAAACTAAAGCCTTCATGAACAGATTGTCTAACAGACTGGAGTAATATTCTTCAGAGTCATCAGAGTCACCATGCTGGCTTGCAGATTGCTGTTTTAAGTGGCTTTGATTATTATGGTGATTTGGCAGCAGTTCTTAAATTGGAATTTGGGCTTCGACACCCAGATATGCTACCTGAACTTAATTTAATTCTCCTGGATGGATAGTATACAAGCAACAGAAGAAATTCCTCTGGTTAAAGTTGAAGTTAAGACAACAACATGACTAGTTTGGTATCAGAATTTGTTTCACAGAAAAAAAGACTTACACACCTAATCAGCTCCTCAAGAGCAAATAACAAATCAGCTGGTTAATTTACATGTAATAATGTGTATTATAAAACCACACTGATTGCTATTTATGAATCAAAGGGTGTTAATTTTTACAAAACTTCAGTATTAGAGTATTGAGAAATTAGTATCAGTGAGACATGCAAGCACTAAGTGGTAAACATGGTTTTACAGAGAAACAGAGCAGAGGACATATGGCATCATAACAAAAAAGAAAAAAAATACATTATTAAATGTCTCTGACACTTCAGGTTCTCACCTGTGCAAGAATGACGTAGTAATACCAGAATTTTCCCAGTACATTACATTATTCCAGTAAAATGAATAATGTTTATATTGTTGCTGTCTTAAAAGTGTATGGAGGTTTATGGGCCATGTGGGCATCATGAAGGTCAAGAGGACTTAAAAATATCCATTTGAGTGCTAAGTGATTTTATACTGAAACAAAACAGAATTATGTTGATCTGATTGGTCCCTTCTCCATTTTTCACAGGAAGTGTTGACATGGATATAATACCTTCGGCACAATCAGACAAAGAAGACCATAACCTGATTTGCAGATACATGGAAATAGTTTACCATGTAATTGCTAAAAAGAAAGGTACTGAAGGTATAGTTCAGTGGCACAATAATAATGGCTAAAAAAACCCCAGAAAATAGTAAACAATAATAAAGGCATACGTTGATGTTTTGTGACTTTTAAAAATAATCTGCTGTTATAGTTGAAGATTTGAAGGGCAAAAGATAATTTTTTTCCTTCTGTAACCCTGAAGTGAATGGAAAGGATTTTTTTAATGCAAGCAGGTGGCCTACACATCCTAGTTATTATGCATAATCCACTATAGAGAGAGGAATAATCATACTGTAAATTGAATATCACAAAAATAGAAAAATTACAGTTAGACCAAAATATCCTCTATTACCAAGTGCCTTTAGTGGGAAGTATCTACTTCACTGCACACTACCGATATGAATTTCAAACTAAAACCATGATGACACATCAGATTGGTTGGCAATTAAGCACAAAGACCTTGCCATTGTATGTAAATGCTATTAATTTGAGCTGCATGGAAGTGCCTACTGGCTAAGTGTGATGTATGGTCAGCTTGAATTGAAATGGCTTTACTTAACAATTCACTAGCTCTGAACCTGATAAGAGTGTGGCTTTATGTGGATATGAGCATAAATGTATTTGTTCTTAATCAAAATGTTAGTGTGGTAATGAAGAAAAATGCAAATTCATAGTACTGAAATTACTAAGTGAGATCTTCATCATGGTGCTATCTTCAAATATGCACCCTGTATCTCAGTATAAAGGAACCATGGATCTAGCTATATGGCAATGTTATTACAAATTACAAGAAGAATAAGAAGAATTTAATGTACTGACAGTGATGAATAGACATAACTCACCATCTCAGAAAATAAAGCAACGTGCAATCATCTGCTCTGAATAAAAACCACAACTTCTATTAAAACAAGAAGTTTGCATTTTTTCCTAACACTTTTCCAAAATAAATGAAAAGTGGATGTGAACAAGAAAAGTGATATATGTTGGGATCTATATTAACTGATATGAATGGGAGAAAACGTTACAGGGTTAGCCTAAAATACGTAAAACTTTCAAATAAATTGTGAAGTTGGATTTCAAATACATGGCCAAATGCATGCATCTTCAGGTAAAAGAAAAGATTAGATGAAATATAAGGGCTGAACATCCTTTCTTATACACAGTACAAAATGAATAGTAATTCCATTGCAGATAGTGGAACTGTATCAAGAAAAAAACCCAGTACAAAGAGGATCAGAATCATGCCTATAGCACCTAAAAGCAGAAACCAGCCTGTAAGCCTGTTTAACATATGACAGGGCCAGAGGCAATTTGGAGTCTGCCAGCACTGCTCCCCCTGGAATATGCAAAATAGATAGATGTTACTGCTCAAAGAACATTTTCCACAGCTTAACATATGTTTTAAACTTTCCAAAGATAATATGCAGCATAACACATTGCTTTTATTTGTTTTAACTTTCATTATTTAGCATGTGTTCATTGATACCAACATGTCTCTAACTAACATAACCACTTAAATCCTAACTGCTTTGTGATTAGTGGGCTACCTTCTGTTTATGTCAGCAGCAACAGGATTGGACCATGCAGTGCTTTATACAAGCAACATTGTTAGAACTAACACAGGCATTATCAAGGCTAAGAACACGTTTGATTCTGGATGTTTGCTTTTCCTGAAAAAAAACCATAGCTAATGCTTTGCAGGGAAAATATGTTGAGCGTATTTTTGTCAATGCTGTGAATGTAAAAAGGACTGTAAAACCCAATCCTTTCTTCTTTGGTCTAATCTAAATAACAGACTGATTATTTAATGAGAAGTTACTTGCACATTTTTAGATTTCAATTTCATTTCAGTTAATTATATTTTAGCTGTTTCTCCTATACCCTTTCCTGTCAATTAGAGTATTAAAAGTTTTGTGTTTATACGCCCATTCTATAAGTGTTTTAATTAGGGATTTTTCAAATAAATTTTAAAAAACAAACAACCCAAAACAAACCAAACAACAACAACAAAAACTTCTCATAAATTTATCATTTGCAATAAATTATTTTTAAATAACCTGATTTTGTTTAAAATATATTTATTGTCCATGAAGGATCACAGGCATCTTTGTAGGAGCAGAATAATACTCTCAAACTGAATCTTTAGTTATGACAATCTTCATGACAATTCTCACAGATAAGATGAAAGATATTTTCTGAATTGAAAGTGATGCCTTAAGTTTTAGTTTTCATATTTTGCAGATTCTGTACTGCATTAGTATATAACTCTGAACTTCATATAAAGTGTTAGCAAGTTCTCTTCACAGTTCAGTTAGACAAAACAATCCTTTTCCAGCCCGAGAACCAAGGACACCATTGCAGCTTCAAGCCCAAAAAGTACAAAAACAGCAAATTGAGGAGAGCAATCTGGGAGGATTGCTTCATAACCTGAAGCTGTAATTGGACAATTAACACCAATATGGGAATAGACCAAAACTTATAAAAGTGTGAAAATGTGTGACCCATCATCCATCCTGAGTGGAGCCACAGCTGGGCTCTTGTAGTACCCAGGGTGTATTGTTTGAAGGCCTTTTTAATAAATACCTACTTTATTCCTTTAACACTATCTAGACTCTCTTCTAGGTAGTCTCTCAAGGCATCAAAAGCATCTTTCATGCTAGCTCACATATTTAAAACTGCCTATATTTTGAACTGTCAATATTAGAGAAAGAAGCAGAATGTAAAGGTAAGGAGTCTCTCGTCATGTTGCTCCAAATGCTGCTTATTAAAAAAAGCTAAACAAAGAATTTCTGTAAGTTAGAGTGATTAAAATATTTATTTCTATGTATCTTCATTTTCCTCCAAATTATGCCAAAACAGTGTTTCCTGGGATGGCATCTCCACTGCTAAAACATCTTATGTACATCCTTTTAGTTACACTTCTCAAAGACTGTCCTAAAAGTTCACCATTAACTCCTTGCACAGTTGATGACTGAGAGTACTCTGAGTGACAGATGGTAGTCACCATGTGGGTGTTTTGGTTTTGTTTTTGTTCTTGTTGGGTTTTTTTAGGAATTTTTTGGTGGTTTTTTTTTTTTTAAGATGAAAACTACAGAAAAGAAATTCTAGTGGGGAAAGTCCATTAAATGAAAATCCTGCCTGTTTTGCATCTGCATTGAAATCAGCTTAAGGGCCAACACTGCATTTGTATTAAATCAACAGGAGACATGAGCAAGCAGAACTTGGACCTAAAAATACTCCTGTTAACAATAGCACTGAATATTCTCCTAAAATTATTTTCTTTTAAATTATTAGAATTTCCATTTCTGAATGTCTTATTCACTGACTAATTCCTTCAGTTATTACAAACTGCACTGAGAGGGAAAAAATGTTTTTCAACTATCCTTGGAGTTATTCGAGACATCATCTAGCTTTTTTGGCTATCTTCCCCTGATAACCATGTTTCTTCATACTAATGAAACTCTTCCCTTAAAAATCTCTCTACAGGACAGAATTTTTAACCAGTGCTTTCTACATAGTTTTGAAACCTGTTTTTTCAATACAATCAGAATGACGACGAAAGTTTGAGTCCAAAGAGTTTCCCTTAAATATTGTCCCCATGCTCTAAAGCTAGGAAACAGGAAACTCTATTTAAAAAGATATTTTTAAAAATAGAAGATCAATATTAGCTGTGATCTAGCTAAGGAATAAAAAATGAAACAAATCGTGTCACTAAGCCCAGCTTTGTTCTTTTTAACCTGCAGGAAATTAGTGTTTAGCAATGATACAACCTATACTGCATGACAATCTGTTGTCCCTGTGTGGTGTAAATGTTAGACTGCCAAGATGATGCCTGCAGAAAACAATCAAAAGTACTTTACAGCAAAAAATAATGTAGAAGATCTCAAAGGAACTTTCCCCAGAAACTCTTGTAATATTTACATCAGTAATTCTTAATTTCAGAATTGAGAGTGAACATCTCTGTCTCAGAATACTTCTGCTGTTTGCTAACATAATTTCTGGACCTGTATAGGATTCTTCCCTGGCTGTTTGGTTTGTTTCATTTTGTTTTGCAAGAAAAGAGTATAGTTATGCAAAAAAAAAAAATTTAAATGAAGTAATAATCAGAAACTAAAGAGAAAACCCAAAACTTCACTTTCCATTTTAGCATGAGCACCATTTCTGTTGTATCTCAATTACTGTCTAGAGATAGCAGTCAAAGCTGCCTGCAGGTCTTCAAGCTCAGTTATGAGTGTAACTCAATCTACGGTGTTTCCAGATTGGTGAATTGCACCTTGAGACGTTGCTTGATATTATGCACTCTGGGATTTTCTGCTCATACAGATGGTTGTGGTTATCATAATGAAAGCCACTGAGAAATATCTTTTGAATGTTTTTATCACTTCTGCCAGGGAAGAAATTACAGCAGTGGCATAGAATGATAAACCTGAAAGATGGAGAAAGACCTGTCTTTTCTCATAAAATATAAGTTTTAAAAAAGCATGTAAAACTAGGATGCAGCAACAAGAAATGTTTCTAAGTTCAACGGAAAAGAGAGAGATATATACTCACTGCAATTAAGTAAGACTAATGCTTGACACAGTCACTCCTTCAGATATGTTACAATATTATTTTAATCTAAAACAGTAGTGATTTGTATCCAAAAAGTCCCTAAGATTTTAGGGAATCGTTCTAAGAACCTTAATCTGCATTTTGATGACTTTTCTAAGTACTACAGTAGGCCTCTTGAGTGCAAATATGCATTACATTCCAGCAATAAAAATACTGTATTCCAAGGCATAATTAAGGGAAGTTTTAAGTACTAAAAGCTGCTTGCACTTTACAGACATAATGATGACAGATATTCCAATAAAAATAGAGCTATAGAAATAAAACAATAATAGTTTTGTAGTTTATGCAAATAAAAGCAAACTTTTTTTTTTCCTTTAAAGGTCTTCCTGTAAAATGAATTTCCATCTACATAAGCTGTGTGGGCAGAATGTTGTAAAATTAGTTTAATCTTCTAAAACAAAACTGTAGTTCACTATTATCTGTGAATAATATATTTTATGCCTACAATACTTTCTTTACCCTTAGTATACACCTTTGCCTTCAATTTAGAAAGCTCTTACTGCAATTACAGGTGTCAGAAAAGAATGGAATTAAAAGGAGGAATCCTGGACTGAGAAGAAATAGAGATAGGAAAAAAAATAAAGATTTTTGAAATTTCATATTTTTCAGTTATATTTTGGAAAAAAATATTCAGGGATAAAAATTATGTTTTCCTGTCTTTTCATAACTCCATGAAGAACACATAAATCTGATGCAAAAGGAAGAACAATAAAACCAAATGAAAGTTATCAAGTGTTGCCATACTGCATTGCACTGAAATGTCATAAACCCTTTTATAAAGACAAATTTCCCCTCAAGTGTAGTAATACAGTCAGAGTGGAAAACAAAATGATCTTTGGTTTATATACTTCTTACCCTCAGAGGAAAAATACCAAAAGGAGTTCTGATGTTGTTCATAAAAGATAAAAACCTTCCAGAGGGGAAATTTCCTCTTTAGTGCTGGGGCAAGGTAGAATTGGAAAGCAATACGAGGAGTAATGGACAGAACAAAATGAAATCAGATTTTAGAAAAGAATACTTTGATGTGAAGGTTTGGGTTTTTTTTTTTTTTTTCCAGTTACAATGTTATCATTTTATTTCCCAAGTTGTGACTTTTACAAGATCCTCCTCTCTCTAGGGCAAGTGAAGTTTTTTTTTGTGTTTTTGTTCCTGTGCTGATTCTGCAAGCTGGTATTGATTAGCTTACTAATGAAAAAGGCCTCAGGTGTAATCTGCAGAGGTTTATTTTGTTCTCTTTATCTCTTGTATAATGGTTATGACCCTGGAGTCATTCCAAATTCTGATACTTCTTTTGAAGATCATATCAATCACGTAATTAAAGTCTGTTGCAACCACCTTAGTAAGTCTGCTAGACTGAAAGCCATCTTTGAGCACTTGCTGAAAATCTGTGCCGTACTGCTTCCACTCTGATTTGACTTGTGAATATTTTTTCCAGCAGTTTTTTCTTGAGATCTTTCAGTTATTGCTTATAGCAGTCTGCAGCTATTACAAACCAAACAACTACATTACATATTGTATTGAATTATGGTATTCATACTCAGAAAGTTGCCATAGTTTACACGATGAATGCTAAAATACAAATTTGTTTCAAGATGACCTTAAAACTTCCATATTATTAATAAATATCCCAACAATTTTGGTAAGTGAAGCTCATGACAAGTAACAAAGACAATTATCTCCTGAGAACAGTGACGTTTTATTAACCTTTTAAAAACAGATTCAAACAAGTAAGATGTTTCATTGTCTTACCTGACCAACAGTGACATTACAGGCCAAGACATTTCAAACAGAGATGTGTCAAAGGACCAATTGGAGAAGCATGTCCTTCCAAATAGGCAAAAAAAAAAAGTTTAGAGGGACACTAAGGAGTCTCAACTAACACTAGATGCCCTCCTGCAGACAACTACATCAAATTGTTTTCCACTGACATAGTTTTCCATAGTAATAGCTGTTTTAGTAGAGACATTTCTAAAGTAAAAACTGTTATTTTTTACTTTACTTACTTATTTTTTACTTACTGTACTTACTGCTTGTATGCTGACCAAAGCATCAAAATACCAAGCATTACAACCTCCTGGAAGGTTTTTCTTTAAGATAAAAAGGACATGCTTTTTTTTGGTGTTGGTTTGCTCTCTAGGCAATGTAACAGTCATTTTTGATAGGCAAACAATTTCTATAAAGCTTAATCAAAACACTAAGTTGACAAAATAACTGTGGGTAAAAAAAAAAATTGGAATTTCATTNTATATGGAATGTATTATGTTAATATGGTTTAAATACACATTATAAATATGAAATTTAAAATATTTTATATTTTTAGAGACAAAGTTTAAATCAAAACTTTGATTTAAGCAATTTAAATTGCTTAAATGCCAATGCGATATGCCATCAGGCACTGTTTTGAGATAAAGATAGGACTGGAATGTTAAAGTAAGTATAACATACTCATGACTCAGTCTGCAGCTATCTAGCAATAGCTGAAAGTAAATGTTTAAACTATTACATTGAAAAGATCGTGAATATCATTTTGTATTTCTTAACTCTCACTCAGAATCACAGAGGACAACACTCAGAATCTACATCTATGACAAAAATGTTGAAAGAAAATTCCACATTCTTTCTATCTAAGCACTGGACAGAGTACACTATATATGTAGTTCAAATTAAAAAATATTAACTTTTTTTCTGATNAAAAAAAATTGGAATTTCATTATGGTATTAATGAGGGAACTTGCCAGTTCTCCATCTATCTTCAGGCCTAAGTCTCTGTGTTTCTGTGGGAGCTAGGTATTTGAGTACCTACTCTGGTCCCTGGAGTAGTTGGCCAAGACAGCTAATGAAAGTGAAAAAGCACATCAGCTCAGCACCTCAGAACAAGATTTGGCCTGAACACAGGTGTTTACTACCATTTGAAATGTCTTAGAATATCCAAGAACTCAACTTTTGATGAACATATGTGACAGAATCTAAAGAAAGAAATGTTTATAAAATTGATTTATTGTCCCAGAGATGTACTAGCTGTCTTACTGCTTATATTGAGTGCTACAGAATATTTTTGGGATTGTGCTTTCTCTTCAACTAAAAACTATCCTTAACATCTCTTCGCATTGTAACGATTTTGCATGTGTAGAGAAGTTAGTCTAATGAACTATTTATTATAGTTCATTATTTTTATTTATATAGNGCCAATGCGATATGCCATCAGGCACTGTTTTGAGATAAAGATAGGACTGGAATGTTAAAGTAAGTATAACATACTCATGACTCAGTCTGCAGCTATCTAGCAATAGCTGAAAGTAAATGTTTAAACTATTACATTGAAAAGATCGTGAATATCATTTTGTATTTCTTAACTCTCACTCAGAATCACAGAGGACAACACTCAGAATCTACATCTATGACAAAAATGTTGAAAGAAAATTCCACATTCTTTCTATCTAAGCACTGGACAGAGTACACTATATATGTAGTTCAAATTAAAAAATATTAACTTTTTTTCTGATTTTTCTGACACTTTTTAAGGTTTAATTTGGTCTATTTTATCTTAGCTACCTAGGGTTTCCTTAGAGACATATATCAGAAAAAAGAAAAACTGGGGAAAAACAGAAGGGGTAGAATATATACGTATTTGGATTTATCTTCTATACACAACCCAAAAGCTTGTTTCTTAGAACAATACTGTGAAAGACAAAAAGGTAAAGAAGGAAGACTGGTGACATGATTCTAATATGGCACCTTTGATTTAAAATAATCTTTTAGAATACTTTCCAGATAATTTGTTAGACAACCCTCAAGAGAAGCTTCCACTATTTGCCATCACATACAAGCTTTTTAGGAACAAGTGTGAGTATAATTTCTTTAGTCACTTTGTGATTATAGTAGTGACATTGATAAACTATGTCCTTGGCAGACAACAGTGATGATCGAGCTGCTTTTTTTCTTGACAATTTATCATATTACAGCCCTCTCTGGAAGTGACAAGTTATTGTTTTTTGGTTCCCTAAACTTTGTAGTGTTTGTTGCAAACATTAACTTTTTTAATAAACAGTTGCTTTATACTATTGATTGCTATTTTTCAACAAACATTTATTATACCTGTGCCACTGGTTTTCCACTAAACAATTGCATGCTGCCCATTTATTTTACTTTAGTGTGTAGAAATAGCATATAGTGTATGGTATATAGAATTCATTAAGCTCATATTCTGCACCCAAGGAAAGGGCCCCACTCTTTACACAATATTCTCCCACAGACAAATGAGACCTCAATCTATCATATTAAATGAATAAAAATTAGACAATTTGTTAGACAATGAAAATTAGACATCTGTCTGCCTTCGTGGAAACAATTGAGGAACCTCTGCTTGCTTCTCAGGTACCCAGAAGATTTTTATATATATTGTGATTAAATAGATAATAATTTTGGATGAAATGTGAAGGAAGATTAGATACCTATTAATGAATGCATCATAGATTTATCATCTTTGACAATAAGTACCATATTCAGGAGACTTACATAAAAGTTCATATTTTTTACTTGGCTAAAGCACAATTTTAAAATTTTTATGCATAACTATTAAATTTAACAAACTATTTTTTTAATGCAGCCTCAGAGAAAATTTTCACTTCATTCTTACAGTAGATGGGGTATATTTGACATTAAATCTCTATAATCACAAATAAAATTTATTTAAATAATGTATAGCAAAATACTTCCTCTTTCAACTGAAGTGATTTCTGCTTAACTATGAAGAAAATGTGGCTTTACACACTTTTTACCTCGACAAATGGCCTCAACCACTTATCTGTTCAGTCAATCATCATTCAAATAGACCTTTCACTTACTGTACCACAAATAGCGTTTGAGAATTGCTGCATTCACATTTGTTGTCTCACGGTCACACGTGTTTCATAAACAACTTGTTCTAAACCTTCGGAACTTTCTGAATAATTTATATTTTTCTTTTCCCTGAAGAAATGTCTATAACAAGAAACATATTGTCTCCTTTAGTGTTTTCAGATCATCTCCATTTGCTGGGGGTAGTTTATGGGCAAGTGCTTTGTGACAGCTCTTAAGCTACTAGGAAAAGAAAATATTATTTCTCTTTTTTATTCCTGCTTACGACCTCTCTCTCTCCAACTGAAACAAAACAAAACAAAACAAAACAAAAACAAAACTAAAAAAAAAAAAAGGAGAAAGCATGTAAGCAAACAAACAAGCAAAGAAAGCCAAAGATGTCATAATATTTCTTGGGTGATTTGTAGCAATCTTTTATTAGAGAAGTTTATGTCCCCTGTGATGGTTTAGCACAGTTTCTTGAGACCAAAAAATGTAGGGAAGTTTTGTATTTCCAGACTTTCAATATTCTTTTTTTGCAGTAAGAGATAAAGGGCTATGAAATCATAATGTAGATCTTCAATGCCCAGGGCTAAAAGCTCATGAAAAGTCCTTCCTCTCATGCATTGTCTCATTCAAATAACTTTTATATATTTTGGGGTAAAATTCTCCTCTAGCTAAAGTCCCTAAAAAGAAGCTTTTCTACTACTTATTTTCTCCTTAATGTCTTCAAGTGAGTGCAGCAAGATCAAATACAGATGCAAGTACCTGAAGAGGGATCATTTTCTCTCTACATGAGCAACGATGGCTTGTGCATAAAAAAGTTTATAGGACTTGGCCCCTATTTGATTATACTCTGTGCTGGAATAAAAATTGTCATTAGTTTTAAATGTTTAGCCTTAATGCCTTTAATAATTTATCAATTTATTGCTTACTTCTCTGTGACTCCTAGCTTTCATGAATAATTGGTATTCTAACTACTCTTATAATCTTTACTGGGTTTACCATACAGCCATGCAGAAATGTCTATTGGCCTGATGGTAATTAGATGTGACGCATTTTAGGGCTGAGTTATATTTGCTGATTGAAAAATGAAGTTGTCTGAAAATATCACATCAAAATACATATAGGTTTATTTGATGGGGTTTTTTTCTATTTTCATTTTTTCTCTTTTTTTCTTTTCATTTTTCTTCTTTTTTTATTTGAGGAATGTTGAACTTTGTTTTCTCTGTTAATGGATTCAATAAGTGGTTGCTTAAGATAATGGGCATGATAATCTTCATAGGTAAAATTACCTATGCACCAGGTTACTTTTCAAGCAGCACAAAAATAGGGAAAGAACCAGCTCAAAAATCAGCTCACATTTGTGATTTTGCATAATACTCACAATAATTTTGCTTGCTTCTAAATTTAACACTTTCTTTGTATTAGATATTTTTTAAAACTTAACATTCAAAAACTTCAACTTTAACAACGTGTATCTCTACACTGAGATGAACAGGAAGGATGAGGCAGTGAGGAATTCAAGGCTAAGAACCAGCACCTTATTGACAGTTTGTTGTACAGTGGCTCATAAGACAACTGGGGTCTGACTTTGATGGAAAAGCCATGTCATGGCAAGAAAAGTCTGAAGGCCTTTGAAGGAAAAAGTTGTTATTATTTCATGGAATTATGCAAATACTTTTACTCTAATAGATCAGAGCTAGTACTTGTGCAAGATAGGGTGTTTTGAGAAGTCAAGCTAGAGGTCAAAAATCAAATCTGCATTTACAAACCTTTTGAGAGGCTTGAAATCTTGAAAGGCCTTGCAGGAAAACTCCTCAACAAGTGCATGCAGGAAGCTAAGACATACACAACTGATAATAACAAAAAGTGAGTCAGGGTGTAACATGAACCCTATGTATATTAATAGAGGAAGCTAAGTAGTCTGAAACTAGCAGATTATAGTCTGAGTAGTCCGAGTTGATGGAGAAAAAAACAAAAAGCAAAGACGCTCTTGGAGAAGATACAGTGTTTCTGTTGATGGTAGAGCCAGTTGGGGCCAGGAATTTAAAGGCAGTGCAATTGTCTTACCCTTAGTCATTTTATCACAAAAAGAAAGATTTATCAAGCCGGATTTATCATTCCTCACTATTTCTCACTTTTTCTTTGTATCTTTAAGAATTTACCTCCCAATTTTCCCTATGACTGGCATCAATCTGAATTGTCTGTTAGATCAGATGGTTTAAAATGTGAAAAGAAATTTTTTATTAGATAAATTTGCAGACTGAACTCCTGACATAGGTGGAATTATCAAGCTGTATGAGATGGACACCACAAAAAACCAGGAAATTTAAGACAATAATTTTATACTGGCATAAGTGGTGACACAATGTTAACATTTTCTTAGCATGAGAGAAAATGTCCGTCTTCATAACCAGCTGCCTCAAGTAGCCCTCCTCAAAACAACCTGGGGAACACCTTTGACACTACAATTAAGATAGCGACAGAATCATAAGCCAACAAGAAATAGCTGGCACTCCATCTGAAGAATCTCATATTGCATTTGACTTTCGCACAGGCCTGAACATTGACATCAAGAGGAACTCTGGCAGCATGTACTCAGTTTAGTTTCATAACAGATATTCAGGTACAATTCCATTTTTTCTTTAATGTTTTTTTTTTAGCATCTTACTCCTCTCTGTACCATAGGAACCTGACCTGTCCTTCTTTGAAGACAGGAACAACAGGGATCAGTATGTAAAAATATGCCTGAATAGTTGCAGAAAAGGAAAGAATATCTTCTTTGCTTCTTTAACTGTGATAATCTCCCAAAAGGACTGGAAACACAACTGGAAACTATGTTTCAGAAGCTTACTATTAATAAATGTGAGCTGGTATTATGGTTTTTGTTCTGTTTGAGAAATGTGTCTTTATGCTTTTTTGTGAAGGTGGTGTAAGAGTTTTACAGTAACAGCTTGCAAAATTATTTTTTAGAGTCCATTGGTATAAAAGCACTGACACTCAATTTACCTGCATGACTCAGAAAGCAAACAGTTGCATAGCTTTATGTAGTTCATATCTCTTCAGGTCACCTGTTCTTTACGAAGTTCTCTCAGCATGCCATGCATTTAAAACTCCTATCCATGCAGTACTTCGTATTTTGGAAGTAATCATTATGGTGGGTGGCAATATAGTTCTAAAAGATGCAAAAGGCAACCTGCTTGAGAAAAAGATAGGAATGTAGGTCAGGACATTTCTTAGAATTTGGCTTTTTTTTTGTACAACTATTAAACAACATTAAAAATAGTTTTGACAGTCAGATATGGTTCTTTCTCTCAGGCTGATTTGCTAATATTTTTGACATATCTCCTTTCAAATGTCAGTGACCTTTCCTACAACATTAATAGTTTGGACTTCATACTTAGGACAATCCACATTTAGAAAAAGAGTGCTAACATTTTAATTCCAGCACGATTGCCAGCTCCTTTTGTGTCCCATTGTAAATTTTTTAGGCAGAAATTTGTTACTTGAGCTGTAGTATTAAATGTTAACTGGTTGTCTGGTTGAAGATAAAACATTCGCACTTCATTTTTGTTACTACTAGAATAGCCAAAAAGGAAAAATATAAACTTTTGATAGTCAACTGTTTTTGGTTTTTTTTCTTTCCTGGCAAAGGAAGGATTTTATAAAAGGAGCAATATAGTCCTAATTAGAAGAAATACACTAAAATATTTTGAACTAAAACCATATTTGAATCACCAGCAAAACAATATTTAATCCAAATCTTCACTTTTAAACCAAATAGTATAGAAAAAGTTAGCAATTTTTTGAAAGATACACTTAACACTACTCTGTGATTGCAAGAACTTAAGGTTTTGAGTCAGGGGACAATTTTTTGCTAATCCATTGCAAATCTGCTTAAGCACACCCTGTCAGAAATATATTTCTGGAAAAAAACCCAAAAACTAACTTTAGTGTGGACAAAGTCAACAGAAATGCCTGAAAAACTCTCCAAAATTTTGTTTGCATTAAGCATTTTTAAAGCTACGGCAAAGAAGAGAAATTCTGTTCACTACTCTAGAACTAAGGATTTGCTTTAACTGACTATGTAGGAGACTCACATAGGGAAAAATGCAGCTTTGCATAAAAGGTCCTGGGATCCTGGTGGACAGTGTGTTGAATGTATATCAGTAGAGTAGCCTTGTATCAAAGAAGGCCAATGACATATTGGACTGTATTACCAAAAATGCAGCCATCAGGTCCAAGGTGATGGGTGGACAAAGGGAAAAGGAGAAATGATGATTTCCCCAACTGCCTGAAAGAATACTTATAAATTCTGGTCCAACACTGTTGGGGGTTGGGTTTTGTCTTNCTCCTTCTGCTGCCGGACCTCGCATTCCCCTGTCCTGCCAGGACACCCTGCAGGCTCCAGCTGTTTGCTGTGGAGTTTTTGGGACATTCTCTTTCACTGCCCTGGGATTCCTGCTCATTTCATGCTGTCTCCAGCCTGCTGCTTCCGAAAAGTCCTGCTAGGGGCACCGGGATCGCTGCCCCAGGGGTCTGTGAAGCGAGGCCTCTCTCCCGTCCCTCCCCGGCTGGGCCCAGCCGCCATCGCCCCGCGCTGCCCGAGCCCGCGCCGCAGCGCCCCCTGCAGCCCCGCGGGGATCACCGCACCTGCCAGCGCCCCTGCCGGCCGTGACCGGAACTGCAGCGCAGGGACAGCGCCGCAGGCGAGCGGCGTCACTGGGTCCGGGATCTGTTTGTTTGTTAATGCTGTAGCTGTTGCTGTTTGCTTGCTTTATCATACATTCTAGTAAAGAAGCGTTATTCCTATTCCCGTATCTTGGCCTGAGAGCCCCTCAATTTCAAAATTCTAATAGTCTGGAGGGAGGGGTTTTACATTCTACATTCCAAGGGAAGTTTTTTCCTGCCTTCCCTAGCAGACACCTGCCTTGTAAACCAAGACAAACACCTAGAGGGAAGAGAACTCTATTAAGTTAACAATATTCAAATTATATTTGTTACTGGACAAAAATAATTTATTTTAATTTCACATCAGTAAAAACCCACAAAGATCAAAACTAAGCCATGCAAAATAAAAATCTATTTACTCTCCAGTTTAACCAAATTTAATACAAGTATTCTAATTAGCCTGTTTTGTTACAACATTAATGAAACATGCAATCTAGTATTTTCTTCTATGTGTCTTTTTATTACAACAAGATTTTCAAAAGTGGTTGGCAGTTATAAACTTTTAAAATGAAACATCTTAAAAAGGATCTATGCATTCTTGTGCTTGCATTGCACTTGCTAGATTTTAAGTCACGTTAAAATGCTGTAGCCTGATTGCCAGATACAAACTCAACATCATTAGTGAAATCTGAAGTTCTATTTTTCTTTGATGTGTATAGATTTCAAAATATTAATTCAGTTAACAGATTATTAAGATACTTTAATTATGCTTACATAATATAAACTGCAGTACCCCTTTGACTTGCTTCTGGTCCAAATTATAATATTCTTTTACATCAAAATTTTTTGTTGTTAATTATATGGGTTGATTTTGTTGTCTATTATATGGGTTTGTTGTTCCATTCACCCCACAAAACTTTCTAATTTTTGTGGTGACCAAATATTTCCATTCTTAAAAACAAGGGATTTATGTCTAATTTATTCATCTTTATCTTCCAGAATTTGGACTGCATCAAATCTATATCTGTTATACAGATGAACTCACAGTTGATTTCTGCTTCTGACAGTCATTTAAAGATTACAATCACCTTACTGGCAACTTCTTTCTGCATACTTGCAGTTCTTTTCAAATCCCTCATCTTGAATGGAGGACACCAACTTTGTTGATCTAAATTTAGTATCCAAGAGTGTGGGATGTAGATGTTTGTGTTTGTTCTCTTGGCCATTGGAACACAGTACAATTTCATCTTTTAGTCGTTGTCACTGGGATCAACCCGGCCTTTCTGGAATCACTGATTCTACATAGACAGAGATTTCACACAGAAAGTATATCTTAATTCTTTGTCACTTATATTTCATCACTGTAAAATGTTATTGTTATGTCTTCCCAGTCTACTACTCAATCCAGGTATTTCCCTACAAGTGACTTCTTACTTACTGTTGACTTTGTCATTGATGATTTGTTATTTTCTTACAAATAACCAATGACATAGAGTAAGGCAAGAGTTGATTATGACATGACGCCAATATATGTTTTAAATATTTTAATAATGATAGCCACTTTGGAATGACCTTCTGAGATTTGTCTGATGCCTGTTCTTTAATCAATTTAATTTATATTACATGAAATTTTATCAGTCAAATTTATTCATTAAATTCATACTTTTTATCAAGTTAAATGCCTTGCAAAAAAAAAGTAGGTGTGCTACATGAGTGATATTATCTAAATTAACTTTAAATATCAAAGCAAACAAAGTTGTTTAATTCACAATGATTAGGTGATGTTTGCTCACTTAGTTCTTTACATATTCCAATTTCAGTCATTCTATGATTTAATATCAATAATTTATAGACAGCACTTTTCAACTCAGCATCTCTCCTGTTACTTATATATGAATTGTAATGGTGTAGCAAAAGAACAAAAAAAAGGGAAACAGCAAGGGAAACTTGGAGTACAAAAATGGGAGCTAGGAGTCCTAAGTGTTATTCCTTCTATGGCTGATTCTGTGACTGAGAGGTCATTCTGTCTTTCTTATTTATAAATAACACTTAATACATACTGAAAATAATAGGTCTTTTGAGCTTGAAAATTTAATTTTCTTCAATGATGTTTTTATTTAACATACAAGCAATTCTTCTGTATTCAAACATTATTCACATTGTAACTTGCAGCTGTTATGGTATTTATACCTAGTATGAATAGGCTATTAGTGTTCAGAGGAGTATTTTCAGAAGGACTGGTGTTCATTTTTCTTTAGTTATATACCATGCCAAATGGACAATAAACTAACACAGAAGTATAGGAAAATAAAATATATTTATTCTCCATGAAAAATGGACTATCATAGGAATGGGGAAGGAAGCAGAAACAGTGAATAAAGACATTTTTGTCCATGAACGGTTTTCATTACAAGTTTACTTCTTTTGTAAAGAAAGGCTATAAGCTTTCCCAAAGTTTGATAGAGAATCAAAAACTTTCATAAACTTGACTAAATAGAATGTTTCTAAAATTAAGATATTTTATAGTTAAATGAATGTTTTTTTCTAAATTTTGATCACTTTCATCTGTTATTAAATATAAAAACAAAATAAATATTCAAGTGAATTTTTCATGAGTAAATAATTTCTAAGAGAAAAAATTGAATAGTGGAATTAGGAAGAAAATTAATATTAGTTTTTCCAAGTTAAAACCATTCTAGCATTTTATGAAGCAATAAAAAACCCTACAAAATAGATAAATAAAGTACTTGTGTTTGCTAGATTTGTGTTTTTCATGAGAAAAGTGTGTCTCATATCTGTCTTCTGAATGATGGTACTATGAATTCACATAGATGTGATCAGCCTTCAGTAAAATTCACTTAGAACTGTTAGTGAATGTCAGTGTTAGAGGTTATGTGTGAATTACAGGCATTACACGAAAAATATTTTTTTTAGGGTTTCAACAGCCCAAATGTTATTTCCCTTCTATCTGTAACAACTCTTCAGTCAAATGTTAGTATTTCTTTTCTCTGTATCGTGCTCTTCTCTGAGTTGGAACTGTGAGTTCTCCTTGACCTCTTCCATAAAGAGTTTGCCATGACATCTGTTAAACTGTGAGATTTTGCATTCATGCCAAGCATGCCCACACTCCTTCAAACCTGCAGACTTACAGGTTTGGGCCTGCTATGAGGACTGTAGCTGAGGACTGAAAGTGAGGAGTTCTGGAAAGGAAAGGAACAGTAATGTATTGCTGCTTTTGGTGGTTTTATACTTATTTTATTAAAGAGATACAATTAGGGTGAAAAAGAACACTAAAATAAAGACCCTTGTCACTATTAGGTTTTAATCCAAAGTGGTGCTGGGATTTGTTGTTGGGTTTTGGTTTTCTACCTTTGTTGGGGAATATTAGTACAAATTTTTGAACTATATAGAAATTTGGGAAGAGGTTGATATTTATCTGGAGAACCATTTTCTCAATCTGGAAAAAAAAATAAAAAGGGACAAATACCCTTTTAATAATATGTGAATACCTTTTTCATGTAACCGCTAGTAAAAGTTACTGGGAAACTCTCTCCTATTGTATACTAAAATCCCAAATAGTAATTTCTGTTTTAGTCCCACTTCTAATGCAATCACTGTGGATTTCTTAAAAAAAAAATACTCCTATACTGTAGCAAACACAGCAGCATCATGCCACAAGGATCCAGCCAAATTCTGTTGTTGTTTGTTAAATTCTTTATATTGAAAAGCTTCCTGCTTGCCGGTTTTTTTCTGAATATAATCTCCGAGATCAAAATATCAGAGCTTAAATCTACCATACTTTGATTGAGGTTTTCTTTCTCTTTGCTTCCATTTTGCTTCCATGCTCAAAACACAGAAGTTTGGAACTTTCTTTGACCTGAATATAAATAACAAGGATCACTGACCTGTAGTCTGGTCTTCTCCCTTTATCAACATTAATGGAAAGCGGGGGAGGGAAAGGGAAAATGCATGCTGTTAGCTATTATCTTTACAAATGACTTGCTAGCCTTTTATTTGTCTTCTTATGCTTCAAACACTCAAAGGATATTTTCAGAATTTCACTAGATGGAGGTTCAGTCCTGAGATGACTTGACAAGCTGCGTCTTCCTTAAGAGATTTTGACATGATATTAAGCCATAGTTACAAGCCAATACTTGAATGTGGAGCCCTGGGGAAATCTTTCCAAAGTGGAACACAACATTTACAGCAGGAGGCAGGTGTCTGCACCACTGAAGCAAACAACAATATGATATATTTAGTATCGAAAATGGAAGGAAAACTACTGTCTCTTTACCACTGGGGAAAATGGAAGAGGTTGAATGAGAAAAAAGGCATCCTTTTCAGCTCTGGAGAATTTTAATTTACTGACAGAATGAAATATAGTCTCATCACGGCAGGTGCAGCAAGTGCCAGGTGCTGTTCACAATATTGTCTTTGAATTTATGTGTTTTTGAAACACTGAGAGGATGTGAAGCAGCTGCAATGGCCATGTGGAGAGAAAGCAAAGAGCTTTTAATTAGCAATAAGAGGGCTGTTAATTTCTTTTAGGAGTCGACTTAGCTTTGCACTCATATCAGAACCTCAGCAGGAACTCTGTGCAGCCCCAAACACACAAAGAAAATCAAGTAAGCCATGTGTTACACCAGATTTAAAGCAGAAGTGAAATAAGACTTTGGCTGTCACCTAAAGAAATTCTTGGCAATTTTGATTTTCAAATTGAGAAATAAGATTCACAGATGAGGGACTGCACAAAGATTTTAAAATTTCAGTGCAATCTCTAACCCAAGTGGTGCATAATAAAGCACTCAAAGATCACAGTAAAAAAAATGTATCAGTCCTGCTATGGGATTCCTGCTGAAACCTAATACAGTAATTGTTTGAACTGAAGTAAATGCTGAAGACCAAATACTGAGATAAATCAGAATCTGAGAAATGTTACATGAGACTACATCTGAGATACTAAACCACTGGTACAAATACAACTTTTACTTGGATGAAGAGTTTAAAGTTTTTGAAATCTGACACGTAGTTCTGCCAAGGTCCAGTCTCTCTGGAAAACACACAGATGACTTGCCATTAGAGAAACATTAGAGAAAGCCAGAACTTGCATGGGTTTCAATTCTGTCAACCTCAAAAAGAACAATGAAATATTCTTTTTTACAAGATATCATTTATTTTTATGCTAAGAGTACTCGTGTGTGGCAATCATAGCTTTTCATCATTTAAGAGACATCAGTGATCTACTCATCCTTAATTTAGGGATTTTCTCAAATGAGTTTGAAAGATTTGAAATCTGAAGAGATATTTCTCCTCCTGAGATCTTTCTCCTGTTGAGATAAATGTTAAAATTGTGCAATGTGTTATTGAGTGACAGGGAAAATGAGTTATCAAAGTCTAAACAGTCTAAACTTGTTGAGGTAAGTTGAGACTTTTCCAGTAAGTCAAGTAAGTTTGCTGGTTTGTAAATCCCAGTATGCCCAATAGTTTCTATTTAATATCCAAGGAAATATGGAATCACTTACTGTATATAGGAGATGCCTCCTTAGTATTTTCTTTGGATCCTATTTTTAAATGCGATTTATTTATATGTTTACCTTTATGTTGCATTAAAGATTATTGAGGCGAAAAAAGTTAAACATATTCATGATTCTTTACAGAGCAGGGAATTATATGTTAAATTCATGCAAATAAGAAGGGTATAATAGGTCAGGACTAGAGTTTTTAATTTAATCTTTCATTATGCAGCATAAATTAGCATGCTTAATTTATGGGGACACAAAAAATTAAAAGAGGGACAACTGATAATGTGTCATATCCCCAAAGACAGCCCTTCAAGATAAAACAAGACTCGCTCTACTTTGTCAAGTCAAATGTCCACCTATCTTCACATTCTTATCTAGTATATAGTAGTAATGTGCTATTTAGATTTAGTTTCTCTTTGTAATATTATAAAATAATAAACAGTTTCATGTATTGATTTTACACCTCTATCAAATACATATAACAATAAATGAATCAGGACCAATTAGCTGGCTTCCTGATGTAATGTAACAAATGTGTGGTTTTCCATCAGTGAAACTGAACAGAAGGATATAACATTAACTGCTAAGTATTTTTGCGCTGTTATGAGATGGTATACAAAATATTATATATTTATAAACAGAACGAATTAGAGATTAAACACTGTCTGTGTGGGAAAACTCCATTTATTATGCCTACTGTTGTCAATCCTCTGCCTGTTTTGAGAAATAGAATTCCTGTGTAGAGGTAACACACTCTCACAGCCATGCTTGAGCCTCCCTGGTCTCTAGGATGAGCTGAGCCTAACCGAGTTCTGTGTGTCCCTGTGTGTCTCTGCTGCCCAGCATTGAAAGTGAGGTAATGAAATAAATCTATTCCTTTCAGCTGGGGTTTGGTGGTTGCCTTTGGTTACCTGTGTTTGTCAATTCACACACCTATCCATGTATGGGTAAGACTTGAGAATATTCAGCATATCATTTCCTTTTTTTTAAATTTTAACAGTATTTGAGCTAAGGGATGCATAAAAAAGTAGGGCTTATTTTTACAAAAATCAATGTGTTCTATACATATATTTTTAAGGGTTTTTTGCTTATTTCCCAAAATGGCTGAGAACAATTCAGTCCTTTATTTATATCCAAATACAAACAGAGATGGAAATTTATGCTAAGTCCTTGTGATTAGGTACTTGTTTAGAAATCAGAGAAATAACATTCTCAGTGGCAACATACTAATTCAGAACTGATTTTCAGTATTACAGACCAATCAGTTCCACTGCTGTCTCATTTCTCCATATTAAATTCCCCCCATTGACTCACTTCTTCAGGCTGATCTTGCTAAATGGATCACTGTAACAGTTTAACATCTGATAGTGCTTTCAACATGTGGTCACATGATTATGATTCATCTTTTAATAACTGCTGTCTGTTGTGAGGAAATCACACTATGAGTAGTGAAGGAAGTCTCATCTTTGCTTCACTAGGTGAACCACCTCCAGTGTGAAAGTATAGGTCAACAGTTTTGGTAGGAATAGGAAGTTTGGTAACTAAGCAAACATTTTCACGTACCTCATCTCTCAGCACATCACTCCCTTTCCAATTTATATTCAACAAAAATGCTTATGACATAGCATCTCAGAACCTACCCTGATCACCTCTACTCTCATACGCTGATATAAGTGATAAAAGAAAAACTCTTATCACTTTACATTTTTTTTATATTTTTGTGCTCCTTTGTGTAACAAGGACTTGCATTTGCCAGAACCTGTGGAACAGGACCAAAGTGAGATCCTTCAACAACTGTCAGCGTCTCTAGGCTCTTAGAAGCTGGAGACTGCCAAAATTATCATCTTCAATCTGAAAAGTTCATTTCTAAGTATACAATTCATTATTGTACTCATTAAATAGGAGGCATTCTTAGATATGGAGCATGGGGATTTCTTCAATCGGGGTAGGTCTATCATTAATGTATAATTTTGTATTTGGTATATGGATTGTTTCTTTTTAACCCAGAAACAATTTACATCACAAAGTGATTCTCTCTGCATTCATTCACTGACAGCCAGGCATGTGCAGGCAGCCCAGGTTTGCACGCTTTGTCACTCCGCCCACCTGCAAAAGAACACTTGTGTTCACCAAGTGACTGCTGCAGTTCTGTTTATTCTACTTCAGAAATGCGAGATGAGTGTAGCCACCCCAGGCTCCATTTAATCAGTAGAAGGATGGCCAAGGGAGATGGTGCAAAGATGTGGCAATTACTGCTTCTATATCACAGATATGTGGTCACCCACTGATTTGATGGCAACTGTACGCAACCCGAATGCTGCAGCTTGTCCTAGTGAAGAGGTTGCATAAATATTAATGTAATTTCTAAGCCATAACCCATATACATTTTTTAAAATTAAATGTATATACTCCATGTGTGCTGATGCTGAATACATTTATTATATGGTTAGCTGCTGAAATTCTATTGTAATTCTCTGTGGCTCAGTTAATTTCAGACATTTCAGCTCAAGCTGCAGTAATCTAAGGCAGAGGTGAAATTCAGGCCAGAGAATTCTTAGTGAATGGTAAAACATCATGTACTGTTCACTTTGCAATTAACATATCTTTCTTTGAGCTGGAAGAGATAAGTTGGCCATGACTCTGTGGACAGAAATCACTGACGTATTTAATAGTGTGAGATGAACTGGAACCACTTGTTNTTTTTTAACCGTGTTCTCTGGGATTTATGCCTATAGAACCATGCACTTTTCTTTAATTCAGTGTTCTGGCAGCTTCATGTGCTGATTTCTGTGTTTAAGCTACATCTTGACAGAATTAACATTAAAGATTTCCATGGAAGCTGGAAAGGGAAAATAAAAAATCAATTCCTCCAGGCTATGGGGGAACCATGCAGTTCTTTCTTACCTTTCTTTGCTTAACAGACCCTTAATGTGCCTTTGAGTGAGCTTGTAGGCATTATATTTAACCTGGATCCTAACATGAGATTTGAATTATTTAGACATAAATACTTCTATTATGAAGAGAAGTGAAGAGAGTCTATAACCTACTGTGGTAGGAGAAATAGTTTCTGGTTTTGGGAATAATACTGCTAATCATTTGTGCTGAAGCATGCAAAAATTAATACAAACCTTAGATACAGATGCAGAAGGGCTAAAGGACCTGGTCCAAAAAAGAAATAAAAGCATTTTTAATGCTACTATATACTGTATCCTCTTCATTATACATTCACTTGTATTTGTATCACAGGTCTTTCTAGAGCTTTCACCAAGATTAGCCTAAACCACCCACTATAGTCCTCTACAAGTAAATATAGCTCAAGTTGTAGCAGTCTAAAGAGACTGGTAGTTGGTAGTTGGTGCAGCTGAGAGAAGCAATAAAAATACAGTTTACAAACAGCTCTTAATCATGTCATAGTTTACATCAGTTGATACACCAAAGGATTAGATATCTTCTTGTGGGTCACTCAGAAAAAACTGTAAGTGCATCTTAAATGAATTGCAGGGAGAGAATTTAATTTTTCATTTGCCTGATAGATACATGATGCTTTTGGTCCATGGGTCTTGTGTATGTGTATGCAAGCTGTATGTGGCTTGCAACAGAGTGCTGCTTCTATCTTCTATTGTTTTATGGCCAGGAATGGGAGGAGCTTTCCCTCACATGGGATGCTGGATAAACCAAGTTTCCAACTTTGGAAAACAGTGAAGTAACCAGTGCTTCAAAAGTTATCAAGTTATCAAAAGGTGAAACTGAACAGAAATATTTGCCCTTTTCCCATGTACTGGATATTGCCATCTTTTTAACCAATGTCTCTTTCCACTTTTGATTCAGAGGATGACACAATCTAATTTATTTCATCTATCATATAATGAACGTGACATAGTCTTCCATTAGGCTGTTACAGTTATTCTGGCCTTAAAGTGAATAGCTAATGCAAACTAATTTGGAAGAATGAATAAAGGGGTATGAACCTTTCACTTCTAGATTGGTGAACTGAGATCAAGGCCAATCCAATGGAAAATGATAGTATTTTCTGAAAGAGACTATAAATGTGGCATCTCAGTCCCAAAAAAAGTTAATCTCAATTTCTTTGACATTCATTGACACTGCTGATGAGGGAAAGAAAAGAGACTAAATTACTGAAATACAGAGAATGGGCTAAGCAGGAGTTAGTTTTAACATTTAATGCTGGTAGGAAAATATAATTCACTAATATTGCTTGACATTTTTTTCATGCATACAAAAATTAGGGAAATATCATAGAGTAATTGAAAATATTTTCAAACTGTTTTCAAACTATAAAGTTTGCTTATGCAGCCCAAAGCCCTGCAGTCCCCCAAAAGGTGCAATTTTAACATGTTCTTACTAGAATTGACTTCTGTGCATGTTTATCTCTTTCTGTAGTAGTTTGCTTCATTATCTGAATTGGTATTTCCATACCACTGTTATGTTTCATATATATCACTAAAGATATATAAAATATATCTTTAGGCCTAAGGAGATAAGTAATATGAGAGAAATAACAGTCCTGGTTTCCTTGTTTTTCTTTTCACATCACTTCCTTGAGATTTTGCCTATCCCCAAAGACAAGCCTCTAGTTTGAGAAATGTAGAAGTATCATCAAGGGATGTCTGTTGGTTTTGTTACCTGAGCTATTTTTGTATCAATCAGAAATGCAGCACAAAGACTTTGATAAGCTTTCCTCAAAGCACGGTCGTGCAATGGAACAACCCTTTCATGTCTTTGCCTTTATCCCGGTCTTTTAATTCCTTAATTGATTTGATAGAGAGATGGATGAATGGATGGATGGATGGATGGATGGATGGATGGATGGATGGATAGATAGATAGATAGATAGATAGATAGATAGATAGATAGATAGATAGATAGATAGATAGATAATTTTCCTAAATCAAACATGTCTCAAAATTAGTTACTAATCCTCTAACCAGCTTTGCAGCTTTCCAAAGAGAAGCCTTTTTACAGCTGCAGAGAAGACCACTGAAGTAATTGGGCATTAGCCTAGTTTGTAACCAACAAGAGATTGGATGTTTTAAACTTATCTTTTCAAGCAATATCCTCAGCTTCTAGAGGTTATCTAGTTGCCAAATAATGTTCACTAAGTGAAATAATCTATTCAGGTATTGCTCTAATTTGAAAAGTTCTCTTGTGAACCATAAAATACTTATTTATCTAATCTCTTCCTCCCTGTGACAATTAAAACTCCAAGCTGTCTCTCCATCAGTGTTGTCATACATAAAATTGAATTCTAAGTCTGTAAAGGAATTAATTAAAGATCTTAATTAATATTTGTTAATGTGTAAGGCCTATTGCTCATTTAAGGATTCAGTACTCTTAATTCAGGAACTTTCATAAACTATTAATTTAACCAACTACTGTAAATCATTTGAGCTACAGAAACAGATTATGCAAAAAGTAGACTAGATCTCAGTGGTAAATATCTAACCTGACACTTGTACATGTGTGTGTCAATTTTACATCTTTCTTGGAGACATCATCAGGTGGTATTGAGCTCCAGATTAGCTCACCTGGACATACACATATGTAGATAAATTCAGGTCATCACACTCAAGGGAAAATTTAGTTTACCCTGAAGGCTCAGTTGAGGTCAGGCAATGGCATAGCTCCATTCAGCTGCTTGAGCAGCTGACAGACAGAGTGTGTGCACCTTTTGGGTTGGCCAGTGCTGCTCCCACCCACCAAATCAAAAAGATGCACGTCTTCTGTGCAACTTGTATCATATCTGTAAGTCTTATTCAGGAATTTAGAACACCATAAGACATCATAAATGCTACTAGACACCTAAGTTTAAACAAATTAGTTTAAGTGCTCTGTGAATTATCAGTTGAATCACTTCTCATACTACTTTGACTGCCCTGATAGAAATAATCACAGAATATAAAACTTAAATAGGGATATTTTTCACCTAAATGCCTCATTAAGTTTCTGGAGGCTGGATCAAAAAAATGTCTAAAATATACGTTGAGTAACACCTAAAATGAGATATCCACAAGATCCATATAGGTTGGCAGATATTATGAAGTCCTGAGTACTTTTAACTTTTAACTGAACTGACTCTACACCTACACTCTCAATCTGAAATTCAGTTCTCGAGTGGCAAAACTAATATGGATATCTTTAATAGGTAGCTACACACTTGTCTTCTCTGGCGTAAGAAAAATTCAGGATGAAATTACAATTAAGATTAAACATTTCCTACGAATCTGAAAAAGGTTATTCTCTTAAGTTTGTAAATTTAATTCTTACTCCCTTCTGCTAATTTTTACAGACATTCTAGTAACTATTATTTGTATGATACATTTTTAAAGTTAATGATTCTTTCTGGAAAATACTTCAAAAGCTGCAATGCAGAATAACGTCTTGATCTTCCTTCTATGTGATAGAGAATTATTTTAGGAAGCTCAGAGCCAAAAGTGAGTTTAAAGTAGCAGGTGTAGAACTCTAGAAGTAGGCAGTTCTCCAGCAGCAGTATGTATGATAATTATTCAAATTGCCCAAAGATATTTTGTTAGTGTAATCTGTTTATATATTCCCTCTTTTTAATATTTACACTGATAAGAGCTTCAGAGATGTGTATAATTATTCTCCATGGAAATAATCAAG
Source organism: Leptocoma aspasia (assembly GCA_013399835.1). Taxonomy (NCBI): domain Eukaryota; kingdom Metazoa; phylum Chordata; class Aves; order Passeriformes; family Nectariniidae; genus Leptocoma; species Leptocoma aspasia. Next base: position 342,710 of record VXAX01002093.1, read on the forward strand.
ATAATTAATATACTTATTTGAAAACATGCAAAAATGCATTGAAAAATCCTTCACTAATATTTCTATCATGATTTTACATATCAATAATGTATAACAGGCCTGGTTCTGTCTACTTTGAAATCTATGGGAATTTTGCCATAAAATTCAATAGAAAGAACATTAGGTCCAATATGAATATTTGAGTATTATGTTGAAAGATTAACTCTTTAGAAATAAGATCATACCCTATGGTATTTCTAAAGGGAAAAAAGGAACTAAAAAAAAGACTACTTAATCTGCTTTCTTACTGTAATATTCCCTTTTTCAATGTTTAAAATATTGGCCTTGATTTGCTTTTTACATTAAACCTTAAAGTTATTTTCAGTTTCTGGAAACTTGAAGGTAAATTAACAACAGATTTTTTTCTACTGAATTAATATGGTGCATTTTTGAAGCTAGAGGAAATGTACTTGCTGAACATCCTAGGCTCAAAACCTAGGCATTTTCTGGGCAAAAAGAGGCTTAAGGACACGTATCTATCAAGTCCCTCTGATTTCTAAACTAACATACTGTATGTTAACTTTGAGTACTCCATAATGTGGCACCTTGCTAGCCATTTATTTCAATGTATTTTCTCTCTCTCTGATTGGCTTTTTGCTCCAAAGTTTCTCTGGGGAGGGGGCATTTATTTTCCAAATTCAAGAGCTGGCTTCTATGGCTCTTCATCTCTCATGCTTGTTTCTTGCTAATTTTTAGTACATTTTTCTCACTGTCATGGTCTTGTTTCTGGATTTGTCACTGATAGCTTTTCACCTATTACAAAATAAGATTGATCATATATTTCTAAGATGTCCTAATGGCTTGGCTGATCTTAAATTTAACAGTAATTTTTCTAACATTTATTAGGAAAACTGAATAATGGAGACATTGATGAAGATGACTGGATTTTTATCAAAATAAGAAATTGTAGGTTTCTCCTTCTTTCCAACATTGTATTTTTAAAGGAATGCTCAGACCCTGAACACACCTTTACAGCTCTAAAATCCCTGCTAACATTTGTGTGCATCTACCATAGGAAAAGAAATAAACTCTGCTCTTATTTCAAGGTTTGGGGTGTGGTTTGGTTTTCTGGGTGTTGGGATTTATAACCAAGTAACCAAAATCCAATCTGGTTACTTGGTTTGGTAACCAAACCAAGTTTGATTACTTTTTTTTTTTTTGGCTTGGGTTTTTTTTGGTTTTTTGTTGTTTGTTTTTTTTTTTTTAATAAGCATACATTTACTGAAGTCTATTACAACTTAAAGGGGATATCAAGTAAGATAAGAAAATATTCACTTCTTAAGCAGTGTAATTATCTAGCAGAAGTCAGTACACTGACTGTTCACACAAATAAATTTACTCTATGTATGCTGGAGTGTTGAGAAATTCCAAGAGTCGTGTACTCAGTCCCAGCAGAGAAAGATTTAAAAGCTTGTCTGTTCTTTCTGATCTTGCTCTCAGACAGATATTCACAAAAGCATGTATGAACACACACTCACCAGGCAACCATATTTGTTCTTTTTCTAAGTAGTATAGATTTTTCCCTTATGAAGACAAATACTTCCTGGTATTCTGGTAGCAAAGAGCATTTCTGGATTTTTTTGCACACATGCATTAAAATATTATGATAATCTAGAATTTTTGAAATATTTTTTAAAAATCAGAAGTATTCTAAGTTATTATAATCAGTGTCTCCATACTCTGGTAGGAAACCAAGTCCCCAGTTTATGTCAAGGATCACATTTTACAAAATTTGTCAGGAAATTTTTTCATTGTTTACATGGACATGGGTTCTTGAAAATTACAACTTTAACTTCCTGTATTTGCCAATTTTGAATGTGATTCATAGAATAGTCTGCTGTATTTTCAGGGTGAATTTCAGGTTGAAAACAATGATGAAAAACATAAAAACAAACCAACAAAATCCAGCAGAAGATAACATGGCACCTCTATCTTCCTTTAGATGTTGTTATGGTCCCGGTCCTTCAAATCAAATTATGCAGTGGCTGCTTACAGTACTGCCAGTGTAAAAATCCTGCCAATTTTCTCTTTATATCAACTAAGTGTTTAGGGCAAATTACTGTTATTTTGTTATATATTCTTGCCACACTGTTTAAACTAATGTAATGTCCTCTGTATTTTAAAGAAANTTGCCATGATTGCATATTCATAACTTCAATACCATCTATAAACTTCATTATATTTGGTGGCTAAACCCATTTCATGATAGTTAGTTTGCCTTTTTACTTACACTTCATTTCTTATTCCTAATTTTTTAAAATAATTTTTGGTTTTCTACCTTTTTTTTTAATTAGTTTGTCCTTAGCTTTTATTTTTCTGTCTTTGTTTCTAGACTATTTTTTTTTTTTGGTATTGTTTCTATCATCTGTTGCCCCTGTCATTGCAACCTTGTCTGGAAACAAGCTAAAAG
>VXAX01002093.1:345193-406347 GCA_013399835.1 Leptocoma aspasia
GATCTAATCTAATGAGATAGGTGTCAGTTATGAAAAGTTTGTGTGTAAAACTGCACTTGGATGTCTACATTGCTCCTCGTTCTGTTGTGCACAAGTTATACTATCTGTTTGATCTAGACGAGGTATTTCTGACAAAGTCTGAGTTTGAATAGCTTCCTTGATTTAGCTGTGCAACAGTAGTTTTGATCAGATGAGTGCCCATCTTTTCATCCATTTGAGCCATATTTGCCTGTGACCTTCTAAACTGATTTAATCTGTTTCACTATTTTCTCTTCTTCTTGAGAAATACAAGAATTTGCACATACTTTATTTTTTTGTATAAGTGTGGTGTGTATGCACGTGTTCATGTGGGGGTTCTGTGACACTATCTACCTTTGAAGTAGTTATGAAGTGAATGATACAAAGAAGTTATTTTTATTTTAAAATTCATTATGTTTATATTCCCTCTTTATGTATCTTGCTGATGTTAAATACTCCAGGTCCAGTTTCTTCATGAAAAAACCCACCTGAAATTGCTTTCCAATACAGTTAGTGATATTGTCTAATTGCTTTGAGAGGATGCAGTCATGAATCTTTGAACCGTTCTTCAATCTTCAAGGTAATATCAAGTGCTAAGAAAAGTTTAACCATTGCCTGAACTTATCTGCTCTGGAGGGTTTTTTTCTAAGAAAAGTATTTAAAAATGTGAGGCTTTGCTTTCTAATCTTACCTGTAGACACTTCACAGTATTTATCAGTGTAGACTGCTTCTTGTTTTCCTCCACAGTATTCCCTCACAATATCTGTGATTACTGAGACAACAAAAGAAATGAGGAAAAAAGAAGCAATAAAAAAAATTTCCTCTTTCCTGTTAGTAAGAACAGCTTACATTTCAAGACAGCCTTTTCTTCAATTGTGTATGAAGGGATTCTGAGAGAATGAACTATCAACATTTGATTTAAACTTCTGATAATCAGACTGATTAAACTGATTTTTGTTGTGTGATTTTTATGATAGAAATTTTTAGTAAATAGTAGATTTTATGCCGTTGAATTTTTAATGTCAACATTTCTACCTTTTTTTTCTTTAATAGCTTTTCGTATGGGAAAAACCTTTGGGGACAAATGATATGAAGAAAAACAGGTGTGAAATGAACAGACATAGTAAATATAATGTATCTTTATATAGCAATGTGGACACTTTAAATGTTAATTAAAAAAAAACCATAACAACCGAAAGGACTTTCATAACACAAACAAATATCTAAAGAGTTGTTTTATGCAAATAAAATGGAAAATAAGTTAAAATAGGGTTACAAAGCCACAAAATTTCAACAGGAAAATATATGGATACATTTTTATTTTTTCATCCTTAAGGAAGAAACATGCCAGTGTAATAATACCAAACTTAAGAAGGAATGGATTGGCAAGAGATAAGCTGTAAAAAGCAAGACAACATATCAGGATAGCTGTAATGTAGTGCTTTATTTAAATGGGGAATTGCACAATCTAATAGTGCAATATAGAGAATGCAACCATGAATACTAAGAGGTTAAATCCTCTCCTGGATTACCATGCGTCAAATGAACAAAAAGAAATAAATGAATACCCTGTAGAAAAGAGCTACATTTCTCATGGGGCGCAGATGCATGTCTCGTCATAAAAGATAACATAGCACTCAAATATTCCCTAGCATATTTGGGTTATTTAAGAAATCTTTGGTATTTACGACTGAGAATTACTAAACCGAAGGGAAAAGAGGAGAAAGGGTGGGAGGGAGCTATGCTCACAAGCAGGAATCCTTTTTAAAGAAGGTGTTTATATCTCTTCACAGGTCTGTGTGACACAGAAAATGTGTAGGACATGTCTCACCACATTAACATAACAATAAAAACAGGTGATCTAACAATAGATGCAAGGTTCTCATTTAATCTGTGGAACAGATTTCCACACCTGATACAAATATAAAGATATCTGTAGATTCTTTGTAGACCCAAGACTCTTATAGAAGTGGATCAATAAGTAGCTTTTAAACCAAAAATGTATTTGTGATGAACCTGGCAGAAAGATGTAGATTACCAGCTAAATTTCTTCCTTAATTTCAGGTGGCCTGATAGCCACTGTCAAATATTATTCTGTTACTGAATGATTGCAAGGATTTATGTGAATGTGAAAAATTATCGTGCTCAGTGAACTGCTTCATTTCAGAGGGCAGCATATGTAATGAAAGATAAATGGTCTCATCTGATGTTGGGTTAACAAAATCTGAAAGGGAAGATTTGAGGGAGAAGCTACAAAGCCCAAGGGAAGTTATTCTAATATTTTCCTGTGGTGACAAAAAAACCCCTCTAAGAAAACAAACAAACCACAAAAAAAAAAAAAAACCCACAAAACAAACAAAAAACCCAAACCCCAAACCCAAAATAAACATGAAGAGAAATAGGTCAGAGAAGAAAAACAGGACTTCTGCAGTAGAAAAGGTAAATTAGGAGTTCCAGGCTATTCCTACATTTTAATTTGAATATTTTCATAATCAAGATCTTTTCTATAGTCATTATTGTTTCATGTCAAAAATAAGAATGGGAATAAAAAGCTCCATGCATTTTCTTCCACAGATTTGTGAGAGGCTTGGAGGAAACAGTTCTAAATAGAAACAGTTATTACGCAGGTATGATTGCAAAATTTTAAGGGAAATATAACTCGCCCACATGAGAGATCTGAATTGACTGGTAAAAATACTGGGACTGAATATAAGCATTCTTCTCCATCTAGCGGAAACACGCCAGAGACATGCTTTTCTTTTAGGGAATAACTAATAGAAAAAGTTGCAGACCACCAATAAAAGATACCAATATGGATACATTTTCCTTGTCTTTGGTGAACACACAAAAATAAATGGCAATTTTCTTCCTGAGATATTATTCTGAATATAGACAGATTTTTTTCTTTTAATGAGAAAAGAAATTTTTTTTACTCTGTAAATAAATTTTACATTTTGAGATCTCTTGCAGGGTGTGACTGAAGATTGCAGAATAATATTATGTAGATTCAGCATATTGGTAATACACATTGAAAAAGTTTCTTCCTGTGGATTGAGGGAGTAATTTTAAAAATAAGTAACAACGCATGGATATGGTGGCACAAAAATAAGTTTAAAAATAAACAATAATTTTAAAAATAGTCAGCATTCAGTTTTGTTAGGTATCTTTAAATTGTAACATAGAAATAAAATTAGTAAATCCATGTCTAGACTTTTATGTTGGAGTGAGCCCACGTATGCTCAGGATTTTTGTTAGAATGCTTGTATAGACATTTATTTTTCTGTTAATAATGAAATACTTGTGGTCTCCTCTGTTAATCTCTATGCACACATTTAAAACCCTCAACTGTTAGTTGGAAAATTACTATAATTTACATGGGAAAGAATAATCTGATAAGTTGATATCCAGTTGATAGAACTGAGAAGTATAGCCAGAATTCGTCACTGGTTTCCATGTTGCTGCTGTCTGACCAAGTGTCCTTTCTAGATGAGTTTGGCAAAGAACTGACTGGCATACAGTTGACTGAATGGAAAGTCAGGCAAGCTGGGAAACTACTAAAAATATTATACCATTTTAATAAGAACGGTGAATGCTTTCTAAGCCTCAATAAGGACAAGAATACATAGCCATGTAGATTTTTGTCCTTCCTCCTCCCAAATGGACTGTAGTGTAATACATGGAGTTCTGCGAGACACATCAGTTTTACAGTTTACCTGGGGTTACTCTTTCGTGAAGCATTGTCAAAGAGACACAACACTTTCTCCATTTCACATTTTCTGTTCCCAAAGAGAAAAATTCTTATATGTTGATCTCAATTGAGTTTAGATACTGTCCTCCCTTTTCCAGTTAGAACCTGGTCATATTGGCACAGATTTTCCCCATAAGTAAAATGTTTTGTACAAAACAATTAATTATATCAGTGGGCTAGCTGAAATCCATCATTATTTTTAGATGAACCTTGTCAGAAATTATCATTAAAACTGGATGTCCTGTCTGCTGTAAAGTGCTGTGGAAATTACAGGCCCATTTTAATTTAGGAATAGCTGTATAGTGAGACATACTTACAAGTGCTGAACTGCTGTGTCTTTGCAATAAACAGTAAGACTCTTTCACCTAAAATAGAGATGCTGTAAATTATATATTTTATCCTCTGATTTACTTTTTCTCTGGAAAAAGAAGGAAGCATTAAAAATAGTGGCAGTAAAAACAAAATAAAAAACAAGGAAAGACAAAGAAGAGTAGCACAGATGATTATATAGCTCAGAGGAGATTAGAGAATTAGCTTATGTGAATATTTAACTATACACAGACATACATATTAATGCATAACTGTATATGCATATGCACCTACTTATGCATGTACATACATATACACATGTGTGTGTGTGCCCATTAGACAAAATCTGACTGGCACAATGAAACAATGAAGAAATATGCAGTCCTCTTCCTGGCTTTTGAAAGAGGTAGGGTTGAAACACATTTTCCCAAGAAACTTTTCTGGTGGTTTTTTTGCTAATATTGGGAAAAAAAAAACCAACCAAAACTACTTGTCCTCAGAAAAAAAAAATACAGGGAGATTTTATACAGACAATGATTCAAACTGCATCCTTGTTCCCAGTCACTTCATAGAAATTAATTTGGACTGTTAAGGGATCAGTATGCTGATTAAGTCCTATTCTAGCAACCAAATCTTTACATGAATAGTATGGGAGGTTGGGGGATGATGTCCTTTACTTCTGTGACCCAAAACTAATTGCAGATAAATTGAAGTTTCTTGAACATATGTCATTTGTGAATTTAACTTTGACTCTTGAAAGAATAAAATGAATCATGTTAGCTACTGTAATGAAGAGATAATTTTAGCTTGTTTCTTTTGAAGAAAGACTTTCAGTTACATCTGTTCATCTGTCTATCTCCTGTCTTCAAAGGCTTTTCAACACATTAGTCAAATGTAACCTAATTTGATAAAGAAGTATGAATGAGAATAGCTGAAACTGCGCTCTGGTAAAACAAATGATCAGACTAGTGATCAAACAATGGTGTGAAATTAGAAATAATCTATTCTCTTGAACTCCAACCAGCAACACAACTTTGCCCTTGGCCAGTCCATACTCATACTGGAATCTGTTGATGACATACACAGTCTGCTGTCTACTGATATATCCTCTTCCTATTGCTGTCTTTTAGGGATGGTTGATGTCTTAACATATATTCAAGTAACAAAATAGGAAGAGTTGCATGGCAGAAATCTGGCAGTTCAGCTTCATTAATTCTTCCCACAAACAATGTGTTTGGAAATTTAGATGTGAGTCTGGAACCAAACCTAAAAAAACCATGCTGGCATTAGATTTTCAGCCATTGGTATAGGAGCCAGAAAACTTTCTATTATAATTTGCTTATTCTATTACATCGTCTATTACATGATAAAAAGGGTTTCTAAATACATGCACAAAAAAAAATTAAGGTTTCAACAACAAATACAAAATTAAAGAGACAAATTCAGTATTTCACTCATTATTACCATTATTCCCCTGTATTTATTTTCTTACCTCCCCTTCTTTTTCTCTTTTAATGATATAGTTTAAGATGAGACATGGTTACCTATTTAGGAATTTGTCTTTCTCAGAGAGAAACATGTAAGTAAAACTGTATTGTTAAGTAATATTCAACATTTCCTATAAGGCATATATTTTTCCTGGTTTAGCAAAGATTTTGAATGTCCATTTCTGTCCTTTCTCCTATGAGAAAAACAGAATTAATTATACATATATATTTTCAGACTTACTCAGAACATTTAAGGTGATATTAGCTGCTCAGATACATAGACATTAAAAATCTAGACTGTTACAAATATTTGTAGGCTCCTAAAAAGCCTCTTAAACTAAGATGCAGGTATAAAGTCAGGAGCATATTAAAACCTTATAAAGGTTTATGAAGAGGAAATGAGGTTGGTCATTAAGCTGAAAAACCTTTTCTGACTTACTACTCATCTTCTTTATGCTTCTGTTCCCAGGAAAAATCTTCAAGACTACTTGAAGAACAAGCAAACAAAAAGAGATATGTGAGCAGAATAGGGAAAAAAACCCCAACCTGTTCGTGGACTGTCCTTTGGAATGAGACTTTGGAATGATGAACCCTTGAAATCTGCAAGGGTTGATACAATTCTAACCCCTTAGAAAAAGAGAAAAAAAAAATTATTTGTGGTATTTAGATCATGGGCTCTTTTTATGATTCTAGAAGGTGGTTACAGATTTATAAATACTAAATATTTTAACAAACATGTTTTATGTTCAATAACAACACATAGTTAAAATATTTTCAGGTTATAGATACCCATAAATCATTAAAATATCTTTTTAAAGTACATTATGTTAGGTGTAAGTTTACATATATCATGCCAAATCTAATATTCTGAGAGAGAGGTGAGGCTGCTGTAAAGCCATGCTTCTATTTCCAACCAGTAGTGAGGCTGAAGTTGCATTACCAGCAGGTACATGTACACAGGGCACATGTCCAACACATATTTGCAGATACACTCAGGTGGTGGTGGCACAGATCAGACGGACACACTCATCAGTCACACAATCACTGACTGCATGAATTACTTCTTCCTGTTCCCCTCTCTGTCTGAGCAGGATGAAGATAAAATAGTGAGGGGAAAAAAGTGTGTGCATATACATATACATATATATATATATATATATATGTGTACACACAAGTTGGATCCCTTTGTCTACTGAGTTCAGACACTCAGTCTGCCCAGTAAACATCCCTGGTTTCCAGTCTACCCAGTTTCTATCTTCCCGGGTCCCAACAGCCAGACAAGTGTACTGACCAGAAGAGTATTTGCATTCAACTGGCGTTTTTTCCCTCATAGCTCTTCATTTTCCCTCACTTGTTCTTTCCCAAACCACCTAAGCACCGCCCCCCCCTTCTCCTGCTTTTGGTTCTTCCCCTAAATATCCCATAGTAAGTTCTCTGCAACCATGAACTGCTCTTCCCCTGCATTCCATAATGTGTCCCACACCCTTAGACATCCCATACTTAGTCTGACAGATGATCCAGAGAGTGATTCCTGATGACTTATCTTGATGGGTTTCAGACCTGGACAATAGGGCTGGTGGCTCTCATGGGACAGTTCTGGGAGGGGTCTGCACAAGGTCTTTTTTCATCCTTTATAAATCCTTAATATGGGATCCTGCCTGCAATTGTGCATTGCTGAGCTCCTCTGAACTTGTGGAGATGGGCCTTTGATGGCTTTCCCATAATAAAAGACCTGTGTGGAGTCAAGTGAGGGCATTATTTGGGCTCCCACTCCTGCCATGGTTAATCTGAACCCTACTGTGGGTGTGAAGATGAGTTTGTGAGCACAACCTAGCACTGTCCCACACTCAGACCTGTCCAGAGAGTACAACACGATCCTCACTCCTTGCACAGCACTTCCAATAGATCTGTTTCATGTCCTGGCAGAGTTCTGCTGCCAGAGCAGAAATTCTAGACTCTCCTAGACACATCCCTGAGGACTTGTAGGTCTATGTGGCTGTGGTCTGCCTAATCTTATAGATTGTTTATACTTCCTACTTCTGAAAAGAAGGGAATCAGAGACTATAAACAGAGGTTTATCTCTTTCAATTAAACACTGCTTAAGAATAGAATCCTATATTTGTGTGAAGCAAATTTAGTCTCTACAAAGCTGTATTTTTAGTATGGTGAATGGAAATTTGACATTAGGTAATACTAATATATGACAGCTGGTTTCTGTATACCGTGGTGAAAATGTTCCTATCAGTGTCCCTAATGACTGTGAAGATTGTCAGCTCAATCATTAAAGGGTTTCTATTTCCTTTCCTGAGAGATAATGGCCATTTTTGCTTTAATATCGCAATAAGCCTCTAGTTTTCCTACAACAAATCATAATGGATTATGCTGTTACAATATCTGTCTGTCCAAGAAAAATGAAGAGTACATTAAATCTTGTTCAAAACTGTGTTGTTCATTAATTTCACTTTTTCCATCAATACAAATCCAAATCCTAGATTATAAGGCAGGTCAAAACAAGGAACAAACATATTTTATGATTTAACATGACAAGTTTCATCAAATATTGTCTTTAAGGTGCTTTTGAAAATTAAACTACAGGAAAAAAGAATTAGGAAGTCATCACTACTGTGTAGAATAACCTTCAGTCTTAAGTTATGAATATATGAATAGTATCTTTCTGTTATTTCAGGATATTTTCCCATTTTTTTCATATTCTCAGGATCAAGACCAATCTTAATTTCTTGTGTCTACAAATATGTGAACCTTATAACTTATTTAGCTAGACATATATTTTCCTAAGGCAGTTCTGAGCTCTAACATGTTAGAATAACTTTTTCATCTATTTATGTTTGCTGAAAGAAACTCCTCAAATGTCAGTGGATGATGCCAATATGTCCTCAGAAGACAAATTAAAAATCTTGGATAGGACTTGGCCGTATTACACACCTTCCTGATATGATGAAAAGGAAGAGTTTCTGTTTCTCTTAACCTCCCAGCCTGTGATACCAGAAAGTCAGAAAAAGCAGGAGGATTTTTTACTCTCTCAATAGGCTGCTGAACCAGTCAGATATCTCAAATGCAACATTTACTACTAAGCAACCCCCCAGGTACAACATCAATTATCTGAGAAAAGAAAATGCTACACTAGTTCACAGAAACTGATCACACCTACAAGATTGCAACTATGTATAAGTTACATTTTTGGTGGCTTCCATTTCCCCCATTTTGTCGCACTAATTCTGTCATAGGCTAGAAAGAAGTCTGTCAGTTGAGACAGATCTTATGCTGGGAGAGAAAACATTGTAAGGGATAGATAGATAGATATAGATACAGAAATAACTTATAAACATTTTACCTTGTGCCAGCCCAAACCATTAAGCGTGCCAAAGTTGCTCTAGTGAAAGCTTTGGCTTCCTTTCAGCCATCTGAATGCTGCCAGATATTCAACTTTTTTATCTTCCTTGGCCTCTTCTGGTTCTCTTGGTTGCAAATCAAATCTCAAGGAACACCAGCACCTATGACCATTACAGAGTTTGTTGAGTTGCCTTGCCAAATCTTAAAGATGCAAATATATATGTGGAGAAGTCTAAAATATTTCAGTAAAAACCTTCTTATGACAGAAAAGGTTGCTTTCACTTATGGTAAGAATTAAAGGGTATACCATGGCAACTTGTAGAATGTTTAAAAGATGTATTTTTCACCAAAAAAAAAAAAAAACAACCAGGCAGCTTTTAAATAGATAAAATTAAGAGGAGAAATTAAACCTGAATTTTACTGTCTTTTTACTAAATTACATTCCAAAATCTCTGTTGTCATGTTATGATTGGATTTTTTGTTTGTCTGTTTTTGAGGTTTTTTTTAATTAGTGGACAGTCTGGGCAATGTTAAGGACAACCTGATCACGTATGTAAAATGACCCATTTCTGCATGGTACAAAGATGTTTTCTGTTGTCTTGGGCTTGGACATTAGGAAAGTCGACTGTGGGGAGAACTGCTAGCTTGTCTTTGTCTAGGAAGTCATGTGGTGCAGCTGCCACCTTGTCTTTGTCCCAGGAGCCATGTGGAACTAAGTCGAGGTGGTGAACACCTTTACTGTGGGCAAAGCACCTCTTTTTGTGTACTTTTGTTATTAATATTGCTGCTGTTCCTGTGCATTTCTCACTCCATCGCTGTTTGCTTTTGGTAAATTATTATCTCAGCCTGTAGTCTCCACTCTCTGTTCACTCTTGCTCAGTGAGCTGGGGGGAGCTGAGTGGCTTATTTGGAGTTTAATTCCCAGTTGGTGTTAAACTACCACTACATGCTGTAGTGCACTGTGCTCTGGAGACAGTATATATGCAGAGATGGCTTGTGATGTGAGCAGGATTGTACATGACTTTGAAATGGCTGATACATCCCAAATCTGCTATGTGCAATTGCTGGAGGACCTTGTTTCAAAGCAGAAAGCAAGAAGCCAAGATGGTAAATAACACTTTTAGTCGTGAAAATACTATAAGATATTTTTAAATTAAAAGGTCATTTTTTACAGTCTATAGAAGCCTACCAAAATATCTCCTCCTGCCAAAGGAGCAGTCAGTGTAATAAAACAGAGATAAGCTGAATATAATGATCTTATTTAGGTTGCGGAGGAAAAGGGTACAAATGCATAAGCAAACAGAATCATTATGAGTAACGTTTTCCCATTTTGTCACAATAAATGCTAAGGAAATATAGAACAATTACTCTCTAAGAAAGGGAACAGAACTGTATCTTTGGAAGTGCGGAAAACACAATTAGTAGTCTGGCTGGGTATAAAATCTAGTAGGATTTCTCAATTTTCTTTTCTATTATGCAGTCATAGGTGCATATGTTGTACTCTAAACAAGCAAAATTCAACATAGAGAAATGTAAAAAGATCCTTTGGAAACCAACATGATAGCTATATTATGTATAAAACTCTATACCAGTATTTATAAAATAGCTCCTTACCTTTTAATCTGCTATTATACTCTAGTTTTTCTTTGAATTAAGTTAAAATAGATTAAAACTAGAATAGGAAATAATGTAAATTGTTCTAAATAGTTTAATCAAACATGTTTTCTCTTAGTACTGAGTAGTTTCCAAGTGATAAAAGAGGTTGCAGAATATCATTAAAATAAGATTCAGAGAAGTTCCATTTTCTTGTCTTTATTTATTCAGACGCGTCCTACTATTCACAGATAAATTTTGTGTGCAAATTTTGATGTTCATTCCAAGTCTATTTAAGATTTCAGAATACTCAAGTTTTTTGTGTCATTACAGAACCACATACAATCCCGGTCTACTCAGCATTTACAGAACTGATTATTTTGACATTGTTTCCCTTCTAAATGTTGACTGTGTGAAATATGTTCTCCTGGCCATCTGCAGACAGTGTTTATTCTGTAAATTGGAAATATATTTTACAAATTTACTTTTAGGAAATGTATTAGGAAAGGGATTCCACAACAATTACTTAAGGCAAAAATAGCCCTTATTATGGTGCATATTTTACTCTGGTTCATACACATACTCAGGACAGAAATTGGAGCAGATTTTGAGGCAGAAAGATAGATTTTGTCACAATAAAGAGAAATTATAATACCAATTTTTATAATTCAGCAGATTCCTCTTTAGAGTCTGAAAATTTTCTACTGCTTATCTTTTCCTTGTTTTTCATTAGGAAAATAATAATACCTTTTCTATTTCAAGGATATTATTTTACCTTCCATATATTCCTGAAATTTTATCATAATTTATATACTAGTTTTCTTCCCACAAAACTTAATTACCTATATGGAAACTGCTGATTTTAGAGACAACAAAAAGGAAAAAGGCATGATACATTTATTCTTTACTTCCAATTCATCTATAAAATTTAAGTCAAAGGGGCAGTGAAGAAAGAATACAAATCTTTGTCAGTGTATGACACAAAATTGAATGCAAGTTTGCAATTCATATACTTGAAAGGAATATTAGACCATCTTTAAAAATTGCTCCATATAACACTACCTTTGTGTTACTTACCAGTAAAGATTTCCAAATCTTATTCAGTTTATGTCAGGTTATTTCTATTTTCAGGTAAAAGTCTAGTTACACTAAAATGGTTCAGCATAAAAGAAAAATAAAAGTAGGAGCTGCACTCCTATTCTTGAAAAGTATTCTGTGCTCCCTGATGTACAGTCTTGATGGTTTTTGTGCTATAATAATGAAGACATTTTGTGTTGCTTTTTTTTGAACCCCAGGTATCTTTGTCATGTAATTACATGTGAAGATAAATATAATTCTATTGGTTTGTGCTAGCTGTGCTTTGACAAGGCAAAGAAATGCTATTTCATGTAATTTCTGTTCCCTGCAGAATTTAACAGAAGTTAGGTAGCTAGCAGGTAGGTCCAGACAGACTTTGTATAGGCTTAGAAGTTTAAGAAACTTGACTCAAGTAGCATTCTCAGACTGTGCCTCTAACACACAATTATAGTTTATAAAAACCTTGCATAAAATTTACTTTTTTTTTTCAAAAGCAAAAAATCAGAAGTGCCAACTTTCAGTGGTTTTTTTACATCTAGTTAGAACATCCCATACAAATGTTTATATGTGCAGAAACTTAATAACTATTATAGAAAGTGACTTCTAGCTTCAAATCCTAGGGGTTCCTTCCTTTGTTCAGAAAGTCCACTTAGAATGCATTGTTTTCTTGGTTGTTTTCTGGGTTTTCTTTTCTTCTTCCCGCTCAAATATTTGCAACAATGAAGCTGCAAAATTATTTTTCTGGGAATAGAGAAAACATCCTCTCCAGAAAGAATGGATGTGTTGTCATGGCAACAGATAGGGAGGGATTTCAGGAAAACTGTATGCAAGAGGGTCCCACTGAATTTCTCCTTGATGTCAATAACATGTTGGACTGGACTCTCTGGGAAAGATCATAAAACAGGTCAATAAAGGGACAACTGAAAGACATAATTTGAAATAGAATAAGGAGGTCTGTGTTACCAATTTATTGTTTTGGTTAATTCTTCTTTAGCTGTAGGCTAACTTTACTAATTTACTTATTATATGATTATTTTCATAATTCTACTCAGTTTTTCTTAGCTATAGGCTGACTATGTATTATAAAAATGTCTACCAAATACCAGTACACACTGTTCAACTGACTGGTTTAAAGCTGCTAATTTTAAACAGCTAGTAATGAAAGATTTTTCTGCATGCTTGAAATACTCAGTGAAGCAATGAAAACTATTTCTGCATAAAATCTAAAATAGCTTCTGGCATGAATTTATACTTAGTTTGGGTGCTGGAAGAGAAAAAGAAAGGAATAAGGTTTGTTGACTTAATTTCTGTGGATAATTCAGTGTTACTGGCACCAGCAACTCACCAAGAAAGATATTGTCCCAGCAATTCTCTATAAATAATTTATAAAGCCATACTTAGCAGTATGGCTTTTTAAAAATGGCCCTTGCAAAAAAGTTGAATTGCATCATTAAACAGAATCATTGAGAGTGGTCAGGCTGCTTTTTAAGCAGAGAGTTTTCAGGGAGTGCAGAATAAAGCAGTTAATCTGCAAAACTCTCTTAAATCATTGCCTTAGAAAGGTCATGAGCACATAAATATGATTTAAACATGCTTTTCTAACACCTAGAAGAATTACCATTCTACAGTAGCCTATGCATTACATCCATGCAAGGAAATTATTTTCTGGATAGACTGACGTCAAATAAAGGTATTAAAGAGAGGTCCAATCTGGCTTTACAACTAAAATTAAAGAGCAGCTGTGACAAAATCCTTTCATTTAAAATACAAATTGGTACAGTACAAGACTGATATAGTTTTACAGCAAGCAGTTTTCACAGTAACTAATAAAACAAAAGCTGTTCTTCACAAGAAAAAAAAAATCCAGCATTAGTTTTCAGGGAGGGACAGTGAGTTCAAAATGCAAATTAACACCATAAGGTCCATCCAAAAGTTGCTACCCTCAAATCTGCTGTAGACAGAATACATTAGAAGTGGACTCGCAAAAAGCTGATAGCATTTTAATTAATGGAGAACACTTGTGGGCCAATTATTGTTGCTAAAAATTAGGCAAGCTAATTGATCCAGTACAGGTGCGTGTAATTGAGAGATATGCCTAAAATTCACAGTTAATTTACTCTGGGAATTTTGCAGATACAGTGAAAATTTAGTTCACAGAAGGCTCTAAAAGGAAATGGGTGAAAGACAGTAACACTAGCTGAAAGAGAAAAAAAAATCAGTTTGACTAGGAAGAAGATATGTAGCAAGTTCAGTTATACATCACCATGCAAGCTAAAAATAATCTTTCTTATTTATTTTATTAATTCACACATAATCTAATTTAGGGATACTGAACTATAAAAATTGTATAGTGGAACCTTGAGGATTCAGCTAAATACTTTCATAATTTAAAGAACACTAGGATAGGGATACATAATGTATCATTAGCAATTTTAAAATACACTTCTAGTTTAAACTTCTTGGCAATCAATAAATTTTTTTAGGAAATAAAAAAAATTATGTTCCCTGGTTATTTTTCCTTTGGTAACTTTTTCCTTTTGTTATGAGTTTCATGATTTTTACCATTTAAAATGGGTACAAAAGAGTTTCAAAATTAGTTATTTGATTTCAGATATCTAAATAGATACCCACACTTTTAAATCACCAATTCTGTACTTGTTGATTTTATTGTTAGGCATTTCCATTCAATTCCTTATCACCAGCAGTTCTTTTCTTCAGCAGTTACTTACAGAGAGAGTCTATGTTTAGGAATTCTTTCTCTTCCCCACACAGCACTAGGGTCTAGTGCTCTTAGGCAAAGATCCCAGAGTTTGATGTTCATATGCAAAGAGAGGTTACAGAATCAGGTTAAGAGGAAAAAAGGAAAACACAGGAATGAAACATGACTTTAAATCATACTGATGTCATACATTTGGAGGAGTAAGGGGCAGCCCTTTTGACATGGTAGGAAGGTGTTTTTTGTCTAATAAGAAATAATTGTATAAACTACATTTAAAAACCATGGAAAGGGGGATCCAAGGTCAAGGATTTTCCAGTTCTTACTGAATGGCAACCATTACAATAAATTGATGAGGAAAAAAAAGACAGTTCTTTACACCAGAGTAGAACAAATGTAGAAATAAAGGCGTGTAACACCCTCAAACATAACACGTAGTATATCTCTGAGCTAGCTCTTATGTTTTCAAAGGAGACTTCCTCTTTTTCTGTTCATTTTCCTGGAAGTTAATTTACTATCCTTATGAGAAAATTTTTGATCAACATGCAACATTTTACACAGCTCTTGGAGGATTCTGAAAGCAGCTTTAAAATTGTCCCAGACCTTTCTTCAACTTTTCTCTGTTGCTTAGCTCCAGGCAGCCCTGTGCTGGAGAGTGCCTTTAATTAGTTCCCTGCTTAGCAAGCTGTATTTTATTTGATTCTGTTCTGTGACACTGTCTTCTTTATTGAATAACAATGCAAGACATTTAACTAAGGTCATAATAAATCAGTGCTAAATTTTTGTCGTGCATGTATCATTTCTGCAGTAAGCTCAGCTTTTCTCAATACCTGCAACTGTTTGTCCTCTTTGTCCATATTATAACTGTACTGGGATATACTGAGGAAAAAACAAATATATCCTACCCCTTGTTTCTTTCTATACATACCTTGCTTTTCTCAGAAATTTGAGAAGATTAAATGGAAGGGAAGCAGTAAAAAGCTCCTTATATGTATAATAGCTTATCTAGGTGCAAGCAGAAAAACTTAGCTGCACAACAAGCGTTTACATCCTTTCTTGTGCTGTTAAACATATTATTAGTGGTGTTTTCTAACTTAGGTATAAGTTGTTGTCACAGTATGATGTTGATTTAATATCTGAGGCCTTTTTATTTACTTTACAAAATAATCAGAACAATATGCATGTTACTAGGTTTTACTCCAATGTACGGTTTTAAGATCGAGATATTTTTACGATTTCTGGTGGATAAACTTTTTTTTGCTGTTTCATCCTGCTGACTTTCTCTGGTATAATCTCTATATGAAACCATCTGTTGCTGGGAGAAACAAGCTATTGATGAAAATTTCAAGAAAATCCCTATGCCATTTGCAATGCCTCATAACCCTTGAAGACATGTGCAGCACATAGTACATAAAAATAACAAACAGAATTAATTATCTGAAGAATTTCTCCTTGCAGTTTCTTTAAAATAAGAGATACATTGTGAGTCAAATCTTAATGTAAAAGGTATGTCTCCACGGGCTACCAAGATGTATTAGCCAAAAATTTTTAGAAGCACTTTTTCTTTCTTGAACTGCTCTATTCGTGACATATTGCAAGTGCCTTTCTAACTGTTAATGATAATTCAGAATTATATAGGGCATTAGCTCTGCTTTTGCTATGATTGAGAACACCTTTCTGTTTAAAGGTCAACCATTCTGAGTGCTCTGAAATGTGCATGTTTACTCAGATTCTTCTAAAACTTTCATCACTTGATTTAGCTGTAAGAAAGAGTTGGCAATCAGATTTGGAGACACTGAGGTAAAAGTCCTTATGATATAGTGCTCTGAATAAATTGCTTTCAGTCCTTGTATTTTATCAGTGATCTTTTAATTAATGCATTGGGCTCAAAGAAGATCATATGGCACCTGATCTCATACTCAGGGCATGCTACTTAGCATCCTTCAAGCAAAAGTAGTATTGCAGTAATTTCTGTAGTAATAATTATACTTGCCAGATCACTGCATGTCAAACAATCATACCTAAGACTGATGGCTATGTATTTGAGAAGACACCCTTCAGAGAATTTCTGGCAATTCAGTTTCCTGTGTTTTGGGCAGTGGAGTGGATGTTTTGTTGCTGCCATTAATCCTGAACTCAAGTAGTGATCTTGAAAGTCTCTGACTGTACTATGTACTATGGCAGTGGGATTCATCTAACCAGTCCTTAAATCTTGCAGTCCTGTCATGGTCTTGTCAGTGTTTGTGCAGTGAATCAAATCCTTCAAACTAGATGGTTGGTCACAGCCTGGGTGTCAGACAAGACAAGAGTCTTTAAAATGGCATTGTCAGCTGGCTCAGTGAGACTCTCAAACACACTATTTTGCTGAATTATGATACCTGGTTGGTCAGAGCAGTCCAGCACTTGCATGACCTATTGCTATATATTATTTAAAATTGTATAAAAAATATCTTCTCACTATCCTACCTGCCTACAAGACTGTCTGATACAATCATATCTACATCTTTGGGGGCAGTTTCTACTTTTCCTGAATACTCTTGTTTCTGAAAAGAGCTAATCTTTCTATGGAGGTCAATTTTGCAAGCCTAGGGAGTCTCTGCAATGGCCAGATTAACCTTGCAGAATGCTAATTAACACATGTAAACATATAGATTAGCCTATGTACATCCAGAACTGCCCAGGGAAATACTCTAAACACTCTGCAGTTCCAAACTGGAAAGTTCCTGTAACAATTAGTCAAACACCTACTTATACATGAAAATGGTTGGAAATTCAACCAATAACCATGTCTCAGGCCCAACACTATTTCAAACTGATCCATGACCTCATCTATGCAGGACAGGGAGTGTGACCACACAGGGTATAAGTGACTAAACATCCTGGGTGTGCATACAGGCAAGCTCAGGTGCAGCATGGGACAACCTACAGCTTATGCATTAAAGTTTCGTATCTCTTGCTGCACAGGCTCTCCTTATCACCAGGAAGCATAGCTTTTCCTGTTCTAATATAATTTTCCTTATCTTGATATATGAATTTGCATTTCATCTGTGGAGTTTAAGAGAACTCTTCACTAAGAATAGCCATGTCTCTCCAATAACAATAAATGCCTACCAGGAAGGATGTCTAGCTTGGATATGACCATGATTCTGAAGAATCCCTTTCATAAATAGAAATAGGCTGAAATTAAAATATGGCAGTACTGACTTCATTTAGAAACAGCAAGTTTTAGATTTGACATTATTTAGCATCTGTGTTAGTCTTTGTTAACAAGATCCCCCACAAGAGAAGGACCACAGGGGAAATCTGGAGCAATAGGACAAACAAGTTAAGGTTCTAAATTAAAAGAGAGTGGACTCAGATGAGATATAAGTAAGGCATTCCAAGCCCCATCCCTGGAAACATTCAGGTCAGGCTGAGCGGAGCTCTGAGCAGCTTGAACTAGTTGAAGATTTTCTTGTTTGTTGCAGGTGATTTGGACGAGATGGCCTTTAAAGACCCCTTCCAACACAAACCTTTTCATGATTCTATGCTACTAAGATGTGTACTTGGTGGAGGAGGATCAGGTCAGGGAATACTTAAGCAAACTGGACATATCCATGGGCCCTGATGGGATGAATACGTATAAACTGGGAGATGTTCCAAAATATGCCAGGTGGCCTCATCTTTAGAGCATAAATCAAGAATGAGTATTTCATACCAATGGAAATGTAGCAAAAGTAAATAAAGATATAATTTTAAAGAAAATATTTCACATACCATTTCCTCTTTTATATACTCCCACTCCCTCTTTTATATATTCCCATCTTCCTCACCTCTGATGAAAGAAATAAAGGAATGTAACTTTACTATTTCTCAAGAGGATGTAAGTTACTTCTCCAAAGAGGCTGAGCCAGCACAAGGAATGTCGCAGTTCATACTGAGAGAGTGTTGGAATGTGTTGGAGAAACAGTTACCTCCAGTAGTCTCTGAATTATAATGCTTTAAACTAATTTTTAAAAAATCAATCCAATGCTACCACTGCTTCCTCATTGTTTAATATACTTTATGCATATTCAGAGACATAATTTTTGTAGTCCTGGTCAGGAAGGGTAGGTGATGTAAGATTATGTGATAAATCACTATGAAAATGTGTTACACTAATTAATGCAGGTGGCAGTTATCTAGAACAAAAGAGAAACACATTTCTTTTGCTAGCGAAAATCCAGATTTCAAGGTACTAACACAAAAAAACAAGCTGTAAAATAAGGAATAGTGTCTCAGTACCACATGTATACTCACAGCAAGCCACAAGCTTTTATCTTCTAAGACCTCGCTGCACGATTCACAGTAACCCCTACCGTGTACTGCAAAGTGCTTGTCGTGCAGATAAATATTCTTCTGTTTCTTTTGGAGCTAAGATTTCAACTGAACTTCAACATGAGATACTTTCATCCCATTATCTAGCTTTTTCTGCACTATTATAAATTAAATAGGATATGTTATTGTGTAAATTTACGACATCCACAAGGCCAGTGCATGGTACTTTAAATATGATCCCTACACACGATTTCTAAATGCTAAATAGATCTAGATGACAAATGATGATATAGAAGGGTTAGGATGAAAGAACAGCATCTAAAAACCCTAAAATTTAGCAAAGCTGTGAGTACAATATTATATTGATATTTAAGTTTCAGTAATGTTTAAATTAATAAATTTACATTAAACATTCATGCAAAGCTACCTTGGATGGTATTCCTCTCACTTATCTTTAAACATAATTAGTGAGGTGTTTAGTGAAGCTGCTTACTGTGGACACCTCCATCATAGTCTCTTCTTGAATGTGATTAATCTGGCCTATCATGGATATATAATTAGGCGTGAGAAGAAACATCCTCTGGGTATGTCTACATCTTTCTCCAAGGGGAGCCTTGGCTAGTTAGCTCACATACAAACATTTATCTTTGAGGTGTTTAGGGAAGGGATAATAAATTCCAGCAGACTGCATTCTGCATATATGATATGTGAACAGGAACTCATAAGCCAATTTTTTTCCCAGTAATATCTTTCAACAGATACTGACCAATTCTTTACTACCTGTTTCTTCAAAACCATTTTATTTCTTTTTTTCTCCTTATTTCATTTTGAGCAAATTTTCATGTAAATCCCAAAACATTTTATCACGTGGCATTTATATCAAGAAAATATTCCCAGAGGTGTATTCTGTTTAGGAGTTGTTTGCTTAGCATGTAAAAGCAATCTCACCATCTTTTCAGTTGTTGTGTGTGTGTGATTTTTCCTCACCTTTATTTCAACTTCTGTGTCATTTCAGTAGCAAAACCTCAGGAATGTACCTACTGTTCTTGTAGTGGTTTCAAAAGTGCTCATACAGATTATGATATACATTTCCTGTAGGTGCAGCCAAAGCTTAGGTGGTCTATTTGTGCCTTCCCATTACACTGCAAGCTCAATATCTAATTTACTGTCTACTATCCATCATCTTTAGATCTTTTTTTAGCATTGCAGCTTTCCAAGGCTTTCCCTCCCTTTGAATTGTATTTGAGAGTATTTTGTCCGAGATGTATTATCTTACATCTTCTATTCTGAACCGCATTTCATTATTGCTCAGATGTTTCTAACTTCCCTGCGTCTGCATTATCTTGTTCCTTTCATTCTTGCAAATCCTAATGTGTGACCATACACATTTGAAATCAGTAGAATATAAAAAGTAGAATATAAAAAGTAGAATATAAAAATGTCTTTGATTACATCTTCCTGGTGTCATGAATACAAAGCACCATATTGCAAGTTTATGATGCATCAATATCCACGTCCACAGATTGAGCTGCTATTTTTTACTTTACTAAGTTGCTGCTTTTTTACTTTACAGAGGTTCAGGTGTTAATCTTATATTTGCTTTGGAGAAGATTTACAATGTCTAATATATGTATGTGATTTAGATGCCAGAACATCTACAGTCTTGTATTTTAACTCTGATAAATGTGAGAGTGGCCCAAATGAGTTTTTTTAAAATAAGTATACTTAGAAAAAGAATGCATAAAATTGTCCAGAGTTACAGGTCAAATTCTCAAAAGGTATGCTTTTTTTTGTAGTTAATCCCCTTGAAGTCTTCAGTCAATGGCATAACTTCAATCCTACAAAGGACTGGCAAGAGTCAATTGGAATTTTGGTTTTGTGAAAAAAACCCCAGACTCATGAAGTAGCATCTCTAACAGAACAGTGGAACAAAATTGGGTGATTTCAAAGATTCTAAAATGTTAGGAGACTGGTCATATTCTGTCTCTTAATAATCACTTTCTGACAGAGGGACTAACCCTTTTCTTACAAACAAAATTGCCAGAATGGTTTTATGGTGAGTTATATCAAAGCATATACTGTATTTCCATCAGTTAAAAAACAAAAACAAAAACAAAAACCTGAGAATAAGAAAGAAAACAAATGCTCTTAATTATTATGGGATTTACTTGTTTGACAGGGTAAAAGAATAATAATGTTCCTTTTCCTTCACTTCTAGCTCTCATGCATTCCTTGATCCTCAGGTCACATTATTGTTAAGGGCTTCAGATAAATTTTAGGATTTGGGCAGGTTTGAAGTTCTGTTGAGATTGGTAAATTCTGATTGAGATTGGTAAAATGAAGACTGCATTTTGAAGGCAATGGAAATACACACCTATTATAACCCAGAGAGCACAGAGCTTAAATGACTTCTCTGCTGTAAAAAGTCACAACATCACAAGATAAAAGTAATTGCTTTAAAACCAAGCCCCCAGATATTTAAGGTTTTCCATGTAGAGTATGTGAAGGCATGCAGAGATGTTTGCAAAATGCTCTGCAGGGATAATATCCAGAGAAAGTATAAAAATCTACATCTCCAAGATTCTTAAAATAGCTCTGTGTATTATATATTTAATAATGAAAAACTGAGACAAAATGCATTATTGCTGCAGAGGATTGTGCAAACCCACAGATGCAAACTCTGAAATTAGGAGTTATTAACTTCTGGCTGCACAGCATAGGGTTAGGATTTGGACCAGCATAGAGAGTGTTTACAATTTGGAATGTTTTCCATCAATCTCCTTATGTAGGTGAGAAAAAAAGATGCTGCTGAACAGCCAGAACTTTAAACAAGCCAGATGTACTTCATTCCATTTAATTCCTTTCAACTGATCAGGGTTCTGTCCAGTCCAAGTGACAATGATAGGCCCCCTACCTTATATTCATTTTCTAAAAAGGATTAGAAAAAGTCAGTGCATGCATGAGAATCTTCGACAAAAAAACTGCAGAAGATAAATATATACTTGTTTCACTTTAAGAAAACAAGAATAAGTGGAAAAATTAAAATATTTAAATACATTGAGTACATAACTAAGTTCTTAATTCCTCTGCTATATTTAATGTCAAAGCAAGAAAGGGTGTCATTATGGCTCATAAGCTGTTTCAGCTGTTTGAAAAACCTAATATTTTCTCTTCCTTCTATCTGGCTTAACATTTGCATCTGCCACTGACACTTCAGCATCCGTGAAATATAACTCCTTCTGCCCTTCCAGATGGCCTGGCATACGTTTGGATTTTCTTACTCTGACCATCAACAGCAGTACCCCAAGTTAAAGTTGGTGTGGACTTACCATAAAAAGCCCAGAATGAGTCGTGACTAG
The DNA here is from genome assembly GCA_013399835.1 of Leptocoma aspasia. NCBI lineage: Eukaryota > Metazoa > Chordata > Aves > Passeriformes > Nectariniidae > Leptocoma > Leptocoma aspasia. Next base: position 367,148 of record VXAX01002093.1, read on the forward strand.
GATCAGCATGCTGGCATTAAAATACTCAACATGCATCACTTAGTAAACCATCAAACAGAAAGAATAGCAACATTTAATCCTATGGGATATGCACTGAGAAGTACCCTTTGGAGGTTTCACATTTATTCAGGGAAGAGATTACCCATATCATGGTTAACAGAGAGAACTGATCCAGCATACATCTGTAGCAGCAAGTGGGTGGCAACAGCTACCACTAAACTACTGCAATTCCATATATGCATGGATGAAGAAACCAGTTAGCATTCATAATGCCTAGTGACAGAAGCTTCCTCTACAAGATGTTTTATATGCTTATGTGGTCAAAGTACACAGAGAGAGCCACCCACAGTGCATATTTCATCAATTAAGCAGAAATGTTTTGTAGGTTTAAAATAAAAATCTGAGGAGGCAAAAGAAGAGAGAAGAAATAGAACAAAGAATAAAAAGTCAAGTACCCTTGTGTGTTGGAAAGATAAAACAGCGGCATTGAAATCAGAGAATCAATTCTGCTATTTTAAAGCACATTGATTCAGTCAGGGAAGTTATGGCAAAAATCCAAGCAGACAAGAAAAGCGACTGAGGCGCTGTTGTTCTCTTCTGGCTGGCGCCTAGAGGGAAATAATTTTTCACTGGGGGAATTCTAAGACTTTGGCAATACAGCAGCATCAATAAAGACTGAGTGGTCTGAAGTAAGAAATTAAGGCTGCAACCTTGCAGCTAATTCAGAGCATTTTTATCAATTATCAGGTTATAATTATCCTGTGAGATAGTGATGATTAAAACTGCAGCACCAACTCTTAAACCATGAACTGATCTTTTTCAACATATTTTCCTTGCATAACAGCCATTGTAGGGGATTTGCACAATACATAAATTTAAGCCATTTGTTTTTACTGATTGCTCAAATATTTACAGCATGATCTGCCAGCTTCTTCCCTTCATATCCAGTCATGGCGTTTTCACTGCTTTGTATGCTGTTTGGATATACAGCAACAGGAAAGTGAGTGTATGTGTTAACAGCTGTTAGAGGCATATGGCATTTTCAAAGCCGGTGCAAATATTTACACGCATGTGGATGGATGTATGCAGATCTTCAGCTGACAGCAGTCATTGCTATAGTCTACAGTTTTTGTTGTGCAGAGCTTGTGGAAAAAGACAGTTTACAGTACACTTAAGTCAACAGAAGGAAATAAAAAATATTCACTAGTCTTTCCTTTATAGAATTATGTCAATTTCTCAGAAATTTACTATACCAAGAATGCTTCTATATTGATGTCCTAGAAAATACATCCAACACTGCAGGTTGGAAAGATACAAAATATCCGAAAAATATCAATGCAAAAATAAACTGAAGCTGAAGCAGTGCTTATGAATATACAGAACAAATTAGATCAGTATTTTAAACAATTTTCAACAATTTTAAAGCAAGCCCATAGTAACGATGCTATTAATAGTGACAACCATATTTACATTGAAATTTTTACTAATGTCTATTTCAATCACTTTTTCAACTTGATAGCATTTAAATATAAATTGGATTATTTGTTCATCTTCCTTTTGATGTACCACTGGGATAATGAGTCATGCATGAAGTTTAATAAGCATTGCTAATTTTCTGTCAATTCAAGGGGCTATTGGTTTTACCCATTTTACATATTTGGCTCAAATTTTAAATAACTTCATTTGTGAAACTGAAAAGTATGTCATTCATTAAAATGGAATGCTAGGCTTTACTCTAAGCAAAGCAAAACTTGTCCTAAATTAACAACTATTTCATGACTCAAGTGCAAATGGCCTTCAGATTATACTATAGAATTATTCTGAGGCTTACTTATCAATTATACCCATTGTTCATTTCTCTAAAACAAAATACCTCAGTAAAAAAAAAAAAAAAGATAGTATTTCTATAGCCAGAAAGATGATAATACAGACTCAGACAGTTTATCTGGGCTTTGACATTATCCATGACACCAGCTGTGATATGATTAGATGTGTTTATCAGTTGTTGGATGTATTCATACATCCCAGTGCAGACCTGATTTACTCTATTGCTGTTTTGAGAAGACAGTGTTTCAGTCCTAACTGGGATTGTCAGTATAGGGCCTATAGGTGCAAATGGTCCAACAAAAGGGGAATCTTAATCATAAATACAATGTCGGTCTTTTTAACACAGAGAGAAGACTAGAAACTATATTCTAGTATAACCTTTCTGTTAACTACACCACAGAAAGCAAAATCCTGGATATTTCATCTCCAGAGTGGGGAAGTAAAAACAGGAGGAGACCTATTTTCCACTGAAACTTTAAAAGGGAGCTCCTTGAGAAAAAGCTTTCACATTAGCACTTTCTTTGAAAAAAAAAAATATTCATTTTCTACAAGAAAAATGCTTTAAGTCATTTTGTAATAAGATTTGACTGTAAAGGACAAATGCATGCATGTAAATTGGTATTTGCAAAGTAAGGTTGCAGTGAAAATTTTCCTGAGTGCTCATTTCAAATTACTTTTATTTGGTTTAAATGGAATTTAAATATCTTAGCTTATGTCTACTTTTTGTACTATTACTTTTTTTTTTTTTTGACAAATTGTAGCCAACAGGATATTTACAATATCCATGACCTGATAGGAAGACAAAGTGACCCAATTTTTGCCTTCTTTTAATTGTTGAATGTTTTACTGGATTTTAGAAATCAGTGAAAATATCATCATGTGGGGGGGGGTTTGGTGGTTTGTTTTTTTTAAGCTTCTAATTATGGAAGCTTTTCCCAGATGTGCTACTTTCAAATATTCTAGCAAAGAAAAAAAAATTTTTCAGTTACATTACTGCTCATTCATGGGGAAAGACTAGAACTTATGAGACTAGTTCTAACAGAACTCAGTTTATCCACAGAAAGAGTCAACACTTTTCCAGTGTACTTTATCTGTGACAATCATTACTCATCTGACTCCAGAAATTCTAAATAATGTTTAAATTCAAAGTCTCTTCATTAATTCTCTGCATTTATCTACTTATGGGCTATAGAGATGAAGGTTGTAAATCAGAGTCCTGAATTTCATTTGTATCTAAATAGTTCTTTGGGGTTTTTGGCCTTGGAGGGGTTTTTCACTTTTTGGCTTTTTTTTTTTCTGATGGCAGTGATATTTGCTCTTAAGTACACCCTCTGCTACAAAACCATTCTCACAAGGGCATAGATAGAATAGATCAACAATTAGAATTAGTTTTCTTTTAAAAAAACAATCTACCTCACTAGTTTTTTCCTCACCTATTATCATAACTTCTGTAAAGAAAACACTCCTTTCCTGCTCTTTGCTTCTGTAACATAAGTGTGGTTTTGGTTTTCTCTGTCCATATGTATTTTTATATTTTGAAGGTAGAGAAAGCCAGAGTCCATGAGCCAACTAAAAGTCTTGCTCCTTTAAGATATGTTGTTATATGCAGAGTTGTCTAGATTTCTTGTTTCAAGTGCAAGTAGAGGAAGACCTCTAAACAGGACTGGTTTCATACAAAGCTTCCTTTTGAAAGATATATTTGGCAATATGAAGGACAGATTATTTTTCTTGCTCCTTTTTTTCCCAGATAACAAAACTAGATCAGATGGACACGTCAATTGTAAGGCCCCTTAACACCACGGAGTTCGGTGGGTTTTTTTCAGCAATGAATAAACATCATGGTGTCTGCAGTTTTTGATGTCATAGAAACAATTATAGAATATGCATACAGAATATGAATTCTTGCAAACCGTTTTACTAAAAAGTTTTTCACTTTTACTGTGAAAGGATGAAAAATAAAGACACCCGGAGACATATCATCACCTACTGAATATAGCTGGTGATATTTATTGCAGTAGGAGCAGAACTAGGTCTTTAATATTCACTACTGAAATGTTTAGATAATGATCACCTCTATGAAATGGTTTGCTTCATGTCAGAGATCTGCAGTTACTTTTTATGACTTATTTGTAAATCTTTGATAGCCAGATCATAATTTCATAAACCCATGCATAATATAATAACCTATTTTCAAACCAGTCTTTTAAGAAAGCAAATTCACTATTCTTTTCTCCTAAGTTGATCAGAAATGACACATTGAATACATTCTAACTAAGAAAAACTTTTGAAAGAATACTATATTTTTTGTAGTCTATCAGTCCCTAGAGAACAGTTAAGATATTTGGTCCAACATAAATAGCCTCTATTATAATTTCCAGCCTGTTTAAATTCCAAAGAACAAAATCCTCATGCTCCCCTGATTGCCTTTGGAATATCAAGAACTCTTAATCAAAATATCTGTATGCTTCAAAGGAAGGAATTAAAGTACCTGGCCTCTGCTGTGGCCAGGATAGGCTAGCTAGTCATCCCAGCCATGGGCCCTTGCTTCTCCAAGCATTCTTTCACAGGTGTAAGTGAGCCTTTTCCTAAGTGTATACACTTGTTCTCTGCTTTTGACACGAAAGCGGCAGGGGTACAAAGGGAGCTACCCATGCATATTACTGCTGAATTGCTTTAAGGTGAAATATTAGTAATTCTAGGTGTTGGTAGGTATCTGTGGAACAGCACTATTTCTTGGGAGCTGTAGATTCCAGAAAGAGAGATATTGACTTAAATGCAAATTTATTCCTGTGGAAAGAGATAAACACTCTTTAAAACTGTGTTTTGAGAGAAAAGATTTTTTTTTAATCAAGAAAACAGCTCAGTAAGAAACAAGCTAGCATTTATTTTATGAAGCCTCAAATAATGGTACTTTTATTTTGTAGCTTTCCTTGCCTTTGTTTTGAGTTTCACTCAAAGAAAAATTAATAAATAAAAAGTTTTTAAATTATTCCATCAAGTATGCATATATATATATACAGATATATAATTATTGGAATTCTGCAGGAAAGATGGGTGAGAGAAATATAGTTAACATTTTGAAGTCATTTGCAAGTACTGAAGAATGTATTTCTTCTTTCCTTGGGTGTCACTAAGCATCACCTTCACTATAAAGAGAATAGCTATTGTCTGAATTGCTAACAATGAAGCAGACTAGTTCAGGATACTTTATGATTATTTTCAGACATTATCCCACTCACATTCTCTTGCTTAAATCAGTTGTTCTGGTTTTTGCCTCTACCTATGTATTAACATACCTGATTTTGCATATACTATTGTGAAAAATAGAATACTTTAAAAAATTCTACAGGAAAGACATTTTTCTTATTGGACTAGTTTTGAAAGGATAAACTTGCAAATGAACCAGTGGAAAACTCCCTTCTCTTTCCTTGTGTCTCTTTTGTCAGATTTTCAGAGGTCTTTCATGCCTGCTTTTGAAAGAAAATCTGCCAGTAAGCAAGGTAGAGATCCATGGACACTTTCCAAAATTTTACTTCCTCTAATGATGACAGCCAAAGAAGGAAACTTGTGTGATGTTTTGAAATAGCAGAGTCTTGAATATGCAAAGAACTGTGCCCAAAGTGAGACAAAATTACTTCCTATGAATTATAAGCCAACCAGTTTGCAAGTGTTCTGCCTTCACTAGTCACACAGCTCTTCCAACAGCTATGGTCTCATCAGAAGGCTCATTAGGTAGTTCTCGTTGCTGAATCACATGATAAGTGAGGGGGATGGGGGAAAGATCATCTGTTTTTCCAAACTACATTTCCCTGATAACCACCCACCTTAAAGATTAATAGCTACCATACATTTCTGTGTCATCATGAATTTAAAGTGTTATCTTCTACCTGGCATAATAACCATTCAGATTGTCAGATTGTCAAACCCTCAACTAAGTTTCCACTTATTCTTGGAAATATGTAGTAGCTGAAGTTTCCTCTATAACATTTAATTGGAAGTTCATGTTTCTTTTCTTTACATGGCATGGGGCATACCTGCTTGGCAGTGCTGATCAGTTCAGCACCTGCAGGTTTATTTTAACATACAGTTGGTTTTGTAAGGAAACCCCACCTTGTAGTCACAAAAACAACCTACTTATCGAAGTAATCTCTGCACAAAATGTGTCTGACAGGTGTGGCACCCTTTGCTCAAAGCTCAGGAGCTCTCCAATTCCACGTTAGGTTTCTGTGTATCTGGATTGCGGGATGAAGATTAGTATTTTTCATGGGACAGCTTCATGTGCACTTTGTCAGAGCAAATGAGTCATGGATTTCAGTGAGGAGGAAGTGTGATGTGGTAGATTCCCTGATACAATGAATAGTAGGAATAAACCAGTACAATGTCACCATTTTACAAAGAGGTGAACAAGTAATATCTGAGTTTAAGGATCTTACACAAGATAATATTTATATGTTTAGATATATATTTCTTCATAGAAATCCATGTGTCTGCTGAATGAAGAGAAAGATAGAGAAAATGACACAAAATCTGATAACCTGTAGCAGTTTTACTTTTGAGTTTATTTAGCAGAGCAAAGTAGTAGCACGAAATTCAGGGTTCAAGACAAATTCAGATACTATGTTTAATCCCTTATGACAATTAAAAGAAAGTTGAAAGATTTAAAACTATGGAGCATTTAGCTGATTCTTAGTTGATTCTGAAATGTCACTGAATTAATAGCGTCACCATTTTTCTTCTGTGCTGAAGCAGTTTTTTCATTTTATTGCCATGTGGTTTTTTTTTCCATTTTCTCAAGTCTTTAAATAAGACATTTTATTTGCAAGAAAGTAGAAAAACAAAATGCTCCATTGCAGACTTCCCAAGTAAAATGCAATTAAAAGTTAAAAAAAAAAACCATAACACAAAACAAATCTCAAAAAAGGTGAGTATTGGTGTATTATTTCAGAATAATAAAAAAAGGAAAAAGAAGGACAAAAGAAAAAAATAGAAACCTTCATCAGGTTACTCTGAATTATCTATGCATTCTGAAAAATAAACTTACTGCAGAATTTGTTATCTATAGCACAGAAATATGCTGCGTGGTGAATAGGAATTTCTAATATTAAAAGTCATGTTGAGACATTAGGTCTGAGAGTAAAGACAAAATACACTAAAGTAATTATCTTAAGATCTCTGTTGATTTTTTTTTAAGCAGTATGCCTTTGAGATTATTAATAAAATTTATTTTGAATATCTTCTAATAATCCAAATTTACATTCATTTCAGGATGATTCAAGTACAGAAGTCTCCACCTATGCAGGCCTTTGTTTCCACTCTTTCATACTAAACCTGTGTGCTGCTAGATCAGCCAAAAATACACAGTTAATCTTCATGTCACCTCAGAACACAATCCTTTTGTTCAATAGGCACGGCATGTTATCCACTGCGGATGTGATATTTATGTACTATTATATGTAATGTGGGAAGACAAAAAAAAATGGCACCGAATCCAGCCTGGCCAAAGACATATTACCCAAAATTAATCAATTAATCAAACCATTCACACTCTGTACTAAGCTGCACTGTCTGTGTGCCTGCTTTCTGTCTCCTCTTTCTCCTGACTGGACCTCCATGGGCTCACCCAAACCTGGCCATGCTGACTCCCCTTGCATTGTTGAGGATTTTGGATGGACCCTGTGACCAGCCCCTCATGTGCTTAGACCCTATACGACCCTACATAGCTCTGCCCTGTTGGGACCCTGCTGAGATCCGACCTTTGCAACAGGGAGTTACCACAGATTCAGCTTAGTTGAGTGCACCTTGATTTTACCAAGCAGGATCCTGGTTAAATAGAACATGCTGCTAAATATGTTGCTGTCTTTAACATCTTTAGAGGTACTCTCTAATATGAGCTATAAACTTCTCAGTTTCATAATGATTAACTTAATATTGAGTCTTATCTTTGGTTTCTTCCAGATTTAAGATGAGTGTTTGGGGAGAAAAATCTACACTGAATGATAATGACAATGCTTACAATTTTTATGTCTGATCCGGGACATTAGAAAGAAATAAAAAAAAGAGGCCTGGAAACAAACTCATAAATATTATAATCCAATACTTTGTTATTGAAAGTAACCAAGTTATAAATTTCTTCCAGAAATTTTCAGGTTTGATTGATTTCAAATGGCTTAGAATGACAAGAGGACATAGACACAGCACAAGGTAAATAGATAGAATTTAAAACATGAGACGTGGCAAAACATTTTTTACTAGTATTAGGCAAACCAAAGATTAGCATTAGGAATATACTGAAATTAACTACAGAGAAGCAGCAGACACAGAAGTGCAGTTTGATTTTTCTTTGGTGAATCAAAATTAGATATTACTTTCCTTTTCTAACTATTCTTCTCCTAATTTGTCTCAGTGATGAAGGTGAGAACAGAAACATTCAACACAGTGTTAAACATAGTAAGCTTGTTTTCACCATTTTCTATGTTTAGGTATCTTGATCTACTTTACTCCAGAAGTCATATAAAATGCATATACACTAATTTGTTATTTGACTTAGTTCTAGACTGAAGTTTTTAGCACAGAAAAACAGCAAAGCAGCTCTTCTATCTTGAAATTCCAATTAATAACTTATTTTGGTTTTTTAACATCATCAAAAGTATAAGACAGATAAGAGATGGGAATTTATCAGGGGCCAACATTTTAGGAGGAATATATATTTTGTTTTAGTCACATGGGGACGGTATTACAGAGTATGAAGAAAGTGTGTAAGAATAATGTTATTGGGAATGTAATCATGGTAAGTAATATATATAGAAGATTACAAATAAAATAAAATAAAAAGAAATGGTGTAGTTGAGAGTCTGTAAAACTACTACACTTCTCAATTACATGTCTAGAACTGACTACAGAATAACATCAAATTAGTTTCATCAATCAAAGGATATAAATATTAGTCTAAGTTTAGTTCTATTCTCCTTAGAAGTAGTTAACAAATTAACTGAATCTACTTACCCTATTTGTAATAATGCAGCTCTATTTTAGATATAATAAAAGATATAATAAAAAGTGTTTTACCCTGGAGTCGTGTTCTTCTGGCATTCTCCTGAACTTGTTTTAATGCTGAGATTCTTATTTGCAAGTGTAAAAAGGCTATCACTTCTAACACAACATCTGAAGCTAGGTTAAATTTTAGTTATAATACTGGCCACCTATTTAACATTTAGTTAATTACTTAACAAAGTGTCAACACCTTAAACCTTGAACTTTTATTTAAATAAAACCCCAAATTTCATTACAAAAGTTGTTTTTTCTGTTCACTTCTAATTAGGTTTTTTCTTTCTGATATCCAGTATCTGCCATATTTTCTGATTCAGATTTTCAGCCATGTTCTTTAAAAGCAAGCTGGACACTCCTTTTTAAAATCTTTTATTTTTTTCTCCCCAGCAACTCATTCATTGAACTCCTTTGTTTCTCTGTCCTTCTGAGGAGCAGTGGCTTCCTTCCTTCCTCCTCACACACATAGGAAGGAAGAAATAAATGCAGTCTTGAAAAGACAAAATGGGAATGACTCCTTTTATGCAGCTTTGTTTACTGACACACAAAGACCAGCACAAATGCCACTTGTAAAATCATATTCATGTGTCTTTTTAATTATAAAAACCATTGAAAGATTGAGATAGCAGTGATCTATTTGTTTGGGTTTTTTTCTATACATATTAAAAAATCTCAGAGGAAATAATTTTCATATGAAAATATGATGACAACAAACAATTTAGATAATAGTCTTCTTTTTGTTGATCAAAACAAGAAAATAGTAACATTCTTTTTATTTTTGGATGTTTTTTTTTTCTTTTGCAGAACCTGCTGAATGTAATTGAAGAGTTTTACATGGAAAAATTTGGCAGCCTTTTTTTTGATAATTTCTCTTGTGCTGTTAGACAAAAAAAGAGGGAAATTCTCAGAATAGTTATGTGGCTCCTGGAATTTCATGTGCACTTTGTGAGTTTGTAAAGTTTTGAAGAGTGGAAAGAGGAAACAGCCTATCTACCTACCCTCTCAGTTGTATTTTATTGAATTAAATTAGACATAAGTGAAATAATACAGTATTAGCCCAGCTTCCGTTTATCACCATAACCACACCACTTCATAAAGACACAGAAATCTGATCTATTTCCCAAATAAGCCCAAACAGACTTGCTTTTGAAGTGAGACTCCTGCTGCAAAGCAATTTCTTATTTCTTGTGCTTTTCAGCCCTCACAGTTGACCTAAATCAGTGTATAACGTTTATATTTCAGTCTGATCTATTGGGGGTTGTACCATTCAGCTTCAACCTGTGGAATGTGAATTCTCCTCCTATTGTGACCATTTACTTAATTTTGACCACTATACAAATTAGAAACAAAAGTGTTATGAAATCCAGTAGAAGTTTTAGAGCTACGTTTTAGCAGCTGAAAATTTGAAAATCAAAAAAAAAAGTCATGTACCTACAGGCAACTATCCTGTTACCTCTTTCTGTTCTACTCTCCTTGGTCACAGTATGACCTTTAAAGGTTCCTTCCAATATTAATAATTCTATGACTTCATTATTTCAGATGCCAGTCTTAGGATAAATCCTGTCCTTCAAAGCCTTCTTTGTTTCCATGTAAAACACTGGAAACCAATAAGGAATATCTCAGCTGAAGATATATATATATATATAGTAGATTAGATGAGTTCTGTCTGTGATGTTATAAATCATTAGCTGCCTCTTAATGACTTGAATGCTTTATCAGAGTTTGACAATTTTGCCTCAATGTGTTAAAAAGGGCATTATAGTATATACATATATGCATAACTTAACAGTTGTGACTGGTTTGTTTGCTTTTTTAAATTTAAAAACCAAGTTGTGCAGTGTCATTTAATTAATCTCACATGAGATACAATTAAATTAAAATAAATCTGCTCTGATGGTTCCTTTTAATTTTCTTCAAATGTACACTTTATCTTTCCCCACACAACAAAATATCACTCATTAACCCTTAATTAGCTCCTTTGAAGCATTAATGAAGACAAGAAAAAAAATATTACACTTTGACTGGATGAGTAAGATTTTACTTCACTGGGGAGTGAAACAGGAAAAAAAATAATCATTCTATTCAGAAAGAAAGAAAGAAATAATTTGTCTAATGGTTTGGAAACAATTACAAATTCACATAAATAGATGGTCTGACAAATTTCATCAAAGTGGTAGATGTGGGGAAAATTGAGTATAATGCAGCTGTAGCTTCCAAACCACTATAAAGCATCACTTGTTAAAAAATTTTAAATGTTGAAATTTGAGTGTGACTTGCTTTTGACTTTTCAAGAGATTGTGGAATGCAAGTTATCTAGGCAAGACATCAATGNCTCTCCTTGGTCACAGTATGACCTTTAAAGGTTCCTTCCAATATTAATAATTCTATGACTTCATTATTTCAGATGCCAGTCTTAGGATAAATCCTGTCCTTCAAAGCCTTCTTTGTTTCCATGTAAAACACTGGAAACCAATAAGGAATATCTCAGCTGAAGATATATATATATATATAGTAGATTAGATGAGTTCTGTCTGTGATGTTATAAATCATTAGCTGCCTCTTAATGACTTGAATGCTTTATCAGAGTTTGACAATTTTGCCTCAATGTGTTAAAAAGGGCATTATAGTATATACATATATGCATAACTTAACAGTTGTGACTGGTTTGTTTGCTTTTTTAAATTTAAAAACCAAGTTGTGCAGTGTCATTTAATTAATCTCACATGAGATACAATTAAATTAAAATAAATCTGCTCTGATGGTTCCTTTTAATTTTCTTCAAATGTACACTTTATCTTTCCCCACACAACAAAATATCACTCATTAACCCTTAATTAGCTCCTTTGAAACATTAATGAAGACAAGAAAAAAAATATTACACTTTGACTGGATGAGTAAGATTTTACTTCACTGGGGAGTGAAACAGGAAAAAAAATAATCATTCTATTCAGAAAGAAAGAAAGAAATAATTTGTCTAATGGTTTGGAAACAATTACAAATTCACATAAATAGATGGTCTGACAAATTTCATCAAAGTGGTAGATGTGGGGAAAATTGAGTATAATGCAGCTGTAGCTTCCAAACCACTATAAAGCATCACTTGTTAAAAAATTTTAAATGTTGAAATTTGAGTGTGACTTGCTTTTGACTTTTCAAGAGATTGTGGAATGCAAGTTATCTAGGCAAGACATCAATGCACTACATTACCTCAGTATACTAACTACAGGATAAGTGTCACTGACAATACTGGTAGTTTCAGTACAAAGTCTTTGTGTTCAAAGGGTGGATAGAAAGACTGCTGTAAGGCAAGAAACTATTAACAACATCTTATTTTCATAAGCCTGTCTTCAATTATAAGCAATCATTATTATATGTTTTCCTTGAATAATTCTTTAAGTAAGAAAGACTCAGTAATAATATGATAGTTTTATCCAGAAGCCTACAATGAAACAAAGTGGTGCATATTTGTTCCTGAGCTTCTCACACCATATGATGAATAGCAGCAATTATAGAAAAGAACAATATTAGTTTTACAGTTATTGTTATTATCTTAAAGTACCAAGAATAAAATCCCATATTTCCCTAGATAGTCCAATCACCACCAAAATATGTGACAGAGGAACATTTTATAATCTCTGTATTTCACACTGGCTGCACAACTAGAAATTGGCAGAGCGAAGTCATTTATATCTCCTTATTACCAGCTTGCAGAAGGCTTTGAGGATATGGGGCTAGTGATGGATATTTCTATAGCAGATGTTGTTTTATTCTATTTTGCCGTAGTACATCTACTTCAGATTAGTTCCACTACAATTTATTAAAGTAGCAGAAAGAGGTCAACACTAGGAGAAATGACACACAACTTGCTTACTCTTGTTTTGTAGAAGGAAACATATCTATATACAAATTGAGAATATTTAGGCAGAATCAGAGCTCCTTCATTTACAAATTTAGATCTTGTTGCACTGTGTAATTAATTCAAACTGATGCAAAGATTGCTTAAACGTGGAACAATTATCTAAATTGAATACTTCTATTGTAAATTAGATTTCTACTAAGTATATTGCATGATATTTTCTCAGAGGGTAAAATGTACCTAAATACAGAAAGCCCAATTGCATGAGTGGATTAAATGAAACTAAAATACCGTAAAGTACTTTTGATAGTTCTTCCATCAGGGTGAACTATACTCAAAGCAAACAGGTTTAATTGAATGGACCTTGTATACACTCTGTGTTGTTTTTCAGGGTAGTTGAACTATAATAATGATATTAATTGATACTGAACTTCTAGATTCAAAATAACCCACATACTTTCAAACATGTTCTTATAAGCAAAGGTTTTTAGGATATGAAGTCAGTCTAAAATCACAGTCTGTAGCACACCTGTCAGCATAGAAACAGCCAATAGGATAAGATAGGATAAAAATTTTTAGGGGGAGGAATGAAATTTAATTTGTTGACATTTCCACATATTTGTCAGCTCAAAATGAACATGGATTTTGTAGACTATGCACTGTTACATCACAGAAGACCAAAAGCCTTCTGTGGGAGCTTTGAGAGATTGATGTGGTCAGTGGCATAAACTTTACCTTGGGTGGACCTTTGTCCACTGTAGCAAACTGCAAAGAAGCAGCTGTTCGTCTGCAAGCACCAAATCCACTCCTTCCCAAATATGCCTAACTGGAATTGGGATTGTGATAGGAACTCGAGATAAGAAAACGGTGTACTATTGTTATCCCAGCTATCCCAGGTCTGGGGAGATGAATGTATCCACAGTTGATACTGGAAGAGAGACTGGAATGCTAATGGCTCAACCAGAGGACAAGCACACCTGGCACCTCAGGCTCCTGCTGGTGTTGAACAAGACAAGGAAAGAGGTGAATCTTTCAAGGAGGTGGGTACCATCTCTTTATCCTTGCTCAAGTGACTCAGTGGTGATAACTCTCCTTTGGGGAAGTCCCAGTACTTTGACACCTGGTAGCCTCAAAGTATCCAGCCCTGCTGATGGGCCAGGATGGGCCATGATGGGCCATAACTGACTCACCTGTGCTGACTTAATAGGCAGCTGCAACATCTTAGAAGGGGTCAAAAACTCCTGAAATGTCCCATGATCCACAGCATTGTATCATTCAGTGTGAAACTCCTGGTCCCATGCTAGCTACCTGAGATTTTTCACTTGAACCTGAGCATATATAACTTGTGGAATTTTTCTGTTTCATAGGCTTCCCTCATTCCTGATGGATCAAGATCAAGACAAAGTCACTTTGACCAACAGAAATCAAAATTGAAAATCCCTTGTCAAGGGATCAGAGTGGTGGTGACTATCTACTGTTAAGTAAAAATATGTATTAATGACTTTGACATAGGATATTATTTACACCTTAATTCAGGCAGAGGCATCTCTCTAAGAATTTTAATAATGGGATTTTAACAAAGTCTCAGGGAGCATATAATCTATATAGCTATCTGATGGGAGGTAGCAAAGAAGATGCACTTGATGCTCCACAGTTGTGCCCACTTAGAGGACAAGTGATAATGGGCCCAATTTGTAATACAGGAAAATCCACTTAATTCAAACAAAACCTTGGGTTTTTTTTTTTTTTGTTTGGTTTGGTTAGTTTTGGATTTGTTTTGTTTTGTTTTGTTTTGTTTTGTTTTGTTTTGTTTTAACTCTGAAAGTGGTCAAGCAGGAGTCTCAGATCTTGAAGATATCTGAAACCTGACTGGGCGTTGTCATTTTCCTGAGTGACCTCTTCTAGCTGACTCTCCTTTGAGCAGGGCAGTTGGATTAGATGATTCCCAGAGATTCCTTCCAACAACAACAATTACATGAGATTCTGTAATTTCAGCATTGACCTTAGCAGTGGCATTATAAGGGAACTGAAATCTAAATGGCATGAGGCCCTGTCTGCAGCATCCATTTTTAAGAGGTTCTTCCAAGTTGTTAATTCTACATTTATATATTTAGACAAATTGAAGCACTTGAAACATATACTCACTGCTGCTTAATATAATTCAAGCTAATGCCATAAGAATGTTATAGTTGGAAAGCTCTATAGGTTCTCTCAGATTATTCAGCATCCAATTAATTTTGGCAGATTGTATCAAAACATTGTAAATTCAGCATATACTGCCTACTTAATTCATGTTGGTTAGCATTAGTTTATACACAGCCTGAACTACAAATCCGGTAGTAAGATAGAAAGAGTATTTTCCCTTTTTTTTTTTTTTTTGGTGAAAATATTTCTGTAACCAAAGTTCATTCATTTGAAAAAAAAATTAAGAATTGTAACTGATTGGTTTCTTTTACAAAAATTGCATTATGTGTAATAAGTATTCTAAACAAATAGCAGTTTCAGTCAAGTAATTTTCTGATTTTGTTATTAAATTGGTTACAGAGGTGTTATTTGAGCAGACTTCATGTTTTTCCACACCTTTGGTAAAAATGGTGGCTAGAGACTTAGAGACTGGACATTCTGCAAGATTCTCTTTCTAGCCTGTGAAGTAATAATGACCCCACCATTACATTCTCCCTGTGCCTCCCACCTCCCTACTCAAAACACATTTTGGATAAGTCTCGCTAAAGCATTGATTCTTTTTTTTTTATTTAAATAAACTTATTGTGCAGTAAAAGAGATTCACAAGGTAATCTCCTTTTCTGTAGAGTGGCAATTAAACAAAACACAAATGTCTTAAAATATTTTTGTTACCTTTAACACAATGGCTTTTGTCTTTTCTGAGGGTGAAAAATATATTGACTTTTTTTTGTCTTCTCATTCTGTTGTCTTTAACTTACATTGTACCTTGCATATAATAAACCCCACTATATTTGGGAAGCTCTCGTCCTGTTATGACCGCTTTCTTGTTGTAATTCCATTTTGAAGACATGCACATTCATATGCCAACATGTCTTAGCAACAAATAAATTTCTTGTATTTCTACTTGGTACAATCAATTAAACTTGTCAGTTTACCCACAGTGTTTACTACTAAATTGCACTATAAATTGATGTCGCAAAGCCATTTAGTGAACTTAGATAACTTTAGGTCCTACTTTTGTTTGCTTGTTTTCTTGTGTGTCTAATATATTATCATTAAAAGATTCAAAGTGTGAGTTAAGAAAAATTTAAAATAATGGTGTTAGCGTTTTTCTTAGTTGTGAGGTTTTTTTAAACTCATATCTTCACACCTGATCCCTAAAGAACACTGTTCAGAATCATTAACAGCAAATATGTGTTTACAGCTAGTTTAAATCAATTGCTAATTAACTCCACAAGGCAAAAATGGATTTCTGTTTAGCATTGAGTTTGCGCTTTTCCTTTATTCTTGATAGTCACAGGTGTAAGGTTCAAACTACATTAGCATCTGCTCCGTAACTGACGGATCCAAACCTCAGAGAAATCAACATAGATTTAGTGGAAAAATTTGATGGAAAAATCTTCACAAAAATCCTAATGTTTATGAAAAATTTAAGCTACTAAATTTCTAGTACTTCTAGAAATCTGCCATTGCTTTCAAATCAGGGTCAGCTTTGACGTTAGATCAAATTTCAAAAGGTTCAGTCACATTTTAGTACCTCTGCAACACCTTTGATGCACCTCTTCCAGTGCTTCACAGCCCTCATTGATTTCTTCCCCCCATTTTTCTCTGCCTTAAGCATCCTTTCCTGTAAGGTGTGCCAAATGTCTCTTCTTTCATTGTACAATGCAATCAGGAGTCCAGCTGCATTTTCTTTAAAAATTCACCACAGATAATCGAAGAAAGCAATTAGAGTCTGTCTTTGCCTTTTTTTCTTCAGGGTGAACAGACTCAGTTCTCCCAATACACCATGTATATTCCATAACATATGTATTACAACAGCCATAAAAAATAATATGTATCTCACAACATTTTTCTTTTCTTTCTAATAATTAAAAATAAGAACACAAAACAATCTATTGTTGATTAACTTATTATTACTCAGATTAAATGTCGTTATTATTAGGACAGAATAATATTTCCTATTAAAGGTTTGTAGCTGATTACTGTGCACAGACTTGCCACCATTTTTTATGCAAAGCTCTTATTACTTCCAGCAGGAGTTTTGCAAGCAAATATAATCTATGGTCTAATGAACTGGTCGAGTTTATTCAGGTTATGCATTCCCTGGTTTTTGTTGGTGTTATGAACACAGAAGGGCAAAGAAAACCAAGTCTCTGTGAATAAAACAGTTCGAAGCCAAAAAGGCTTGAAATATACCCCGAAACTTGACTAAAATCAAACAAGGTTAGATGTTGCTGCCAAAAAAAAATATTTAATATTAAAGGAAGGAATGAGAAAGAAAGAGAAAAGAAAGATAGAAAGAAATGGAAAAAGAAGTGTGTGTGGTGGTGGGGGGGGACAGGGGGAAGGTAACAGGGGTTAGGTGGAAGCATATCACCCATCCGAGGGTCCCAACGATGTCTCGTTGCTCCCCTCCATTTTGGTCTTGGTGGTGGGAATCCCCCACTGCAGCCACCACGCTGAACAGTACAGAATTCAGTGGGTTAATATACAATTGGGCCAGGTGGGAATGCCCACGTGTCTCCCTTGCAGGGGGCCAGTTGGACACTGTCCCTTGCAACACTGAGGGTCTGTTGCATCATCTGCAGTGCTCTGGTGCAGGGTCTGGGGACCACTTGGCAGGAGGCCCCTAGATGCGCCCTGTCACCCTCTCTGCTTTGGATAAGCTTTTCCCGGGGTGAAGGGACCCCTCCAGCTTGGGCTCCTTTGTCCTGCAGAGGATGGGTGCTCACTGCCTCGGACCAGAGCCTTTTTAACCACACAGCCAAAATGTCCCTTCCTGCCCCCACTCTTTGGTGTGAGGGTCTGTGCCAGCCTGGCAGCTGATATCCCTGGAGCTGCGGTCACCACCCTGAAGGTGCCAAGCTTGATCCCTTTGTGAATGAATTCTTCTTCCCCAAGCCCAGACCTCAGTCACATTATCTTATCTCCATAAATGAGCAGTGTCGGTCCTGATCAGGGCCCCATTCAGGGTGTGGTGGTCTTCAGCTTCTGTTATACAGTTTTGCTATAACAGGCAAAATCCTTCATGAAGATGTTTAAGCCATAAATTATAACATTTCTGTCTCTGACAGTTGGGTTCTTTGGTTTTTTTTCTCTTTTTGTTTTGTTTTGGGTTTTTTGAAATGAATGAATAAGATTCAAGGCATATATAATAAAATAAATACAAGCTGAAAGAGTTTTGGGGTCGTGATTTTTAACAAGAAGTAGAAAGCATCAATCACTGTTTGGATTTATAATGGACAAGCCCAAAGAATATCCATTGTATAAAAATAATCATCAAATACAGATATTTTATATAAATGCTTATTTTATAAGCCAGATACTTATGATATGTATGTCTAAAGACCTGTACTTTTTGATTAAACATGTAAGTCTATAAGAAACATCACATGATTTGATTACCTCTATAATATTAAGTGTTTTGGTTTTTTTTTTTAATTTTTAGTATATTGTGGTAATCAGTAACTCATACTGGAAATTTTTCCATTGCATAAAAATAAGATTTCAAGACATTTTTTGAAGAAGCAATTTTGTATGAAGGAAGGCATAAAATGAACCTGTAAGAAAAGTGAATTTAAGGCTTGCTGATTTGGATTTGTGTGTAGTAAAACCCTAAACACAATGATTACAGTGTAAATATCAAGTACACAAATCTTTCTTAGAGACTGCAGGAGAGATTAGCAAAACACTTGGGGAAAAAAAGTCAGAATTTGCTTTAAAAACTGTATTTCAAAGGAGTCAATATCTAGCTTTTCTTCTTGTATAGCCTGTAGATGGCAGTCTTGTACCAGCCATGAAACTTTAAACATTACCTCTATAAATACATAAGCACACAGAGAGAAATATAAAATATTAGTAAGGTGAAAAGGAGACAGAGTTTGTGGGGTTTTTAATTTTACTTTCCATATCATGAGATGGTAATTGTATAAAGTACAAAGTTTCTGTAAATCTGATTTAAATCTTTCTATGGTTCTACATGTTGTATATTTATAGAAATGAATTTCAGCGTCACAATGACAACAACACAAATAATTATCTCTAAAATATAGCTGGTATCTAGTAGGAAATAAGTACCTCTGCAAGTGATGGATTACTGTCATGCTTCACTAATCTGGATGAGTGTAGACAATTTCAGAATTGGATATCATGCTTATGAGTAATGGGGAATTTTCCTTAATGTGTATTTCTAAAATTATGCTGGTAAGAAACCTTCCACTTAGAAATATAAAAGCCCTAAATATCAAGAAAATTTTATTTGAATTAGTGTGTAAAAATTGGTTTTAATCCATGAAAGAGTGATAAATTTGTGCATCAGAAAAAAAGCCGCATGCACACACACACTCACATACACAGACACACATAAAACCCAGATTGCAACAAGAAGTCAACCAACCAAAAAAACCCCAAAAGTTTCAAAAGTATTCTAACAGCAATATCAGGCAGCAATAAAAGCAGAACTGCATGAAAGTATTTTCCCATCTTGCAGAGGAGAGAACCACACAACACTTTCACACATGTTTTGATAAGTAGTTATGCCATGACAGATATCATAGAATCACAAACCATAGAATATGCTGAATAGAAAGAACCTGCAAAAATCGTTGAATCCAACTCCTGACCTTTTACAGGACACCCCAAGGGTCACACCATGTGTCCAAGAGCATTGTCCAAATGCTTCTTGAACGCTGTCAGGCTGGTGTTGTGGGAGCCTATTCCAGTGTCCAACCACCCTCTGGGTGAAGAAGCTTTTCCTGATATCCAACCCAAACATCGCCTGACACAGCTTCAGGCCATTCCCTTGAGCCTTGTCACTGGTCACACAGAGAAGATCAGTGCCTGCCCCTCCTTTTCCCCTTGTGAGGAAGTTGTCACTGTGATGAGGTCTCCCCTCAGTTTCCTTTCTCCAGGCTGAATAAACCTAGTGACCCCAGAGGCTCCTCATATGGCTTTCCCTCAAGGCCCTTGAGGCTGACGTGTTCTGCATTTAACCATGTCCACATTCTGCTCTTTGCTGATGCAACACATTTGAACCATTACCTTTCACTGCCAAGATATAAACAGGGTGGTAACAGATGAATAAAAACTAATTTGCCTCTGCAAAACACAAACATACCTCGTATTCCTTAGCTGTCTATTTGAAGAAGGCAAATCTTAATTTCGTTTTTTCATGAAATTGCCATGGGAATATATATTGGCTGATATATAAGTTGTTAAAGGAGTTATTAAATAAACATGTTGTATTGCTAATTCGGACTCTACTTTCTGTTGCCTTTCCTTATCCTAAGCAGAAAGTATCCCTTAATTATAAAATCGCTGTCTGTGGATCAGGTTTCATTACAGAGTCCTCTATAGATTTACTTCCTCATCTCAGAAGTTAATTTTAGTCAAATTATGCCAATGTTCTTATTTGTCCTTATTTTGTCCTTATTTGTTGCATGTTGTCTTTTATGTAGTCACTGGTTACAACACAAGGTACTCGAAATATCTTGCAAATGAGATTACCTGGTTTTGAAAGCTTTCTTGTATTCCACTATGTCAAGATTTTCCTGGCAGAATTTATTTCTATTTATTTGTCAAATCTAGACACACAAACTCCTACCCTTCCCAATTTATGTTTCTAGGATGCGGTAAGAAATCCCAATATATGATGATACTTGAAATGCTGTGTACCTCCCCACCTTACTCAGCCCATTTGGCTTGATTATGTTTTGAACTTGAACCAGTGGAAAAGGTACAGCATAGGAAATAGAGAACTGGGGCTGTAATATTATGAATTTAGTACCTTTATGTACAAAAGAGGAACTAAATGCTGAATTTTAAAGCACAATTTGACTGAGAGAAATTTTGCACATCATGCAGCATAAAAAGCAATATTCCTGGATTAGAGCAAAAAATAAAACCCAACCAAAAGGTACTTAAGGTAAAAGAAGGAAGTAATAGAGGGGAAAACCTGTAACCTTAATCACTGCAACTTGTTACTGAATTGTGAGTTTTGATAAAATTTTTCCATATCTCAACATATATTATTACTTTTCCTTCACTGATCATTACAGAAATGCCCCTTCCTGTACAGCTGATCCCCCAACAGCTTCCACATTACTAATGGAATCAAAGTAGAATAAAAGAAATATTGATCTATTTTAAAAAACTATTTTCACAAGATTAAAAAACCCTCAAAACTTGGATTTTAGCCAGTACATTTTGCTTGTTCAATACAAATATAAAGAAACAAAAGTGAAACCTTAAGTTATTTGAATCAGAGGAAGATCTAAATTTTCTCTTGTGCTGAATCTAAAACACACATCTTGTGTCAAGTGAGAATTCATGTCTCAGATTTCTTTCTGAGATCTTAAAACACTTTCTTTTCCACTGTACATTCCATGAGAAAGTACATACAATTAGAAATGTTACAAGTGAGAAGTTAAACAATCTCGGTTGTTCATAGAAGCAATAGTGTATTTCTTCCCATCAATCCCACAAATACTGAAATCTCCATCTAGTCTATCTGAAGTGACAGGGTACAATTTAAATTCTGGGTGTAGCTACTATATGCACCAAAAATGAACTTGACCTGAAGGCTTTCTTTTTCATCAGTGACATAGATTTGCTCACTGCTATTCAAAATGAAAGATAAGGACTAAATCAAATACAATCTGTGTCAGCTTATGAAATGACTGTCTTATAAATTGGATGGTGTTGGGCTAAGCTACCTAAAATATCTGAGTAACTAGAAATAAAGAAGGATTACTAAATCTGCTTATCTGTAACATGAGCAACTTGGACTTCAGCTCATTTCCTTCATTAAGGAAGGAGATGTATTCATTAGAGTCAGTAACACAGTAAACACAGAACCAGCTCTGATAAAGGACTCCTAAGTCTGAAGAACAAAGTTTTAAGTCAATCCAATAATTAAGATCTGGGATGGACAAATTGAGAAAATTCAGATTAAAAGAGAGGTACAGTGCTTTGTGAAGAGTGTCAGCAATTGATAATTTATCTTTGTTTGTTTGTTTGTTTTGCTTAATGGCAGTGAACTAGCTAATCTGATTCACACCAAATAAGTTTTACTAACAATATTATACCAAATGTTTCAGCAGTTAATTCAAATGTTATTATTGGAGACTGTAAGAAGGCTATTTTGCCACATCCAGCACCTGGAAGTAATTTCTGACTAAATAAAATATGAAAACTTTGTGCTATGACAAAAGAAGTTTAATGTTGTTATTTTTAGTAAATTAAATATGGAGTAGAGAGGATATGCTTTGGTGCTGGGTGAGACTAAGCAAATAAACAATCAAAAGACACAGTAGATGAGAGTTACACTCAAAGTAAAGTATTATTGCAACCAGTTTTGTTTTTTCTTGTTGATTTGTTGGATTTCTTTTAACAAAATATCTTTTCTAATGTCATAAGGATTGTGAAGCACAGAGCATACCACTGCTCAGTAAGAGACAAAGTGGTTATCATTCAGTGATTTGTTTACTGTGCTCCTATTCAATTTTTGCTGGATCTTAAAAGAAAATAGTTTTTCATAACTTACACAATTTGTGTTTCTGCAGAACTCTTAATGTGTGAGTTTCCTTGGCTTTCAGGGTTTCCATTTATACTCATTTAGACAGAAAGTTTTGTAAAGTAAAATCTATTGTCATATTTAGTATATTGTATATATTCACAATTTTAACAAATGCATAGACACAGTTTAAGACTAGAAAACTCTTCATATGAAACACTGAAAAATAAAAGTACATCATGTAAGGTCATTTCAAAATTAGGAACTTGCTTGTACTGCTTGATCCAGGAAATCTTTTAAATTGAATAGCCAGTGATTCATCATGAACCACAACTTTATCTCAAAGTAGTTCCATTATAAGGATAAAAGAAATATTTCATTTTACCAAAATTAGGGTTTAGTATTACTTTCTTTTTTCATTATTTCAGATGAAATATTATAAGAGTTTCTGACAAATATCTTGCCCATAATTCATATGAGAGCATATTTTTTACCAGAAAAAAATTAATTTCTTGCAAGAATTACATCTTCCAAAAAGTGATCAAAAAGAGAAAAATCATTCAATAGAATTAGCCAGGATTTAAAAAAAACTGTTGTAATTCCTTATTTCTACCACAAAAACTGGCTAAATATTAGTCCCAGTGGCAGTTACTAGATTAGCAATGCATCTGAGCCCAGCCGTACCCCAGCTCCATGTAGGATGTTCTGCTGCCTGCAAAGGCCCTGTTTTCTGGAGGCGGAAAACACTTCTAGGGTGAAAGGGCCTGGAGCTGGATGGCCTCAGTCTGCATCTGACCTGGACAAATCAAGGCCTAGGATTTTGGGAAACGCTGCTGCATATTTTCTCACTTCTCAAATGAGAAGCATCGTTACTGACCTTATTTTCTATAAATAAAATAAATAATACTGGCTAGTACTAATCAAAAAATTGTAAGGACAAATATACTGATGTTTCATGTAATTTTCTATTGAAAATACCAGCTATGTTGTAACAGGTAGATGCAAGTTCACTGTATGGAGTTTATTATCTCCAAGTTAGCACTGCAACTAATAAGACCTGTAGTAAAGACCTGACTGAAGCACAGATACAGACTTACATACAAAAGACTGTTTATTAAACCTTAAACCATATACCTTTCAGAAATGTTTCTCATAGATGATCCCTGCTAGGGCCCCTGGACATCTTAATAACTACTAGTATAAATAGTATTATGAGTTAAAAAATACCTGCATATTAGTAAGTATATTATTTCTTATTTCTGCTCCTAGGCATATATACATAAATGCTGAAAAAGCTGAGTTGCTCAGCACTAAAGCCAAATTATAAATTTAACTCATAGTAACACATGAGTTACGTGTGTACACATGAGTAACACATGAGTAAAACATAGTAGGTATGGTCAGACCACATCAATTTATGCATGGCAAGGTTCACACTAGTCGCATGAACTGTGGGAGGTTCAAATTAAAAAAACAACAACTCCAAAAATACGTTAGACAGAAGAATAAAATTAGTTTTGCATTAATGAATATAAAAACCTTTGTCTTAGGTTACAATGTAAGATGTACCCAAAAGTATGTATTCTATCACCATCTTCATAAACTGTTAAAACCAGGTGGGGCAGTGTTCCTTATCTCCTTCATAATTCATCCCTGACAACTTCAGGGGGTATCTTCTGTTAATGGGCCATCAAGCCTCACTGCATGACTGATAAAATTGCATTATGCCATTGTGAAATGCTCCACCCAGGGGGAGGAACCAAGCATTCCTACCTGGATATAATCTGAGATTTGGAAAACCACAGTGTGCCTTATCCACTGAATTCCCAGATGATAAGAGCTCCATAACCATCACTGAACCTTCAGAGGAAGACCACACCTTATTTCAGGATCACTGCTTCAACAGAACAACATCTGTCACTTCAAAGAGGACTGTATCTACCATTTAATCAGACTGCTACCAACACCCTGATCTACAAGGTGTCAGGTCATATTCTGACTCAGTGTTTCTGTATTATTGCATTTAGTTTCATTTCCCTGTTAAATTGTATTTCTGACTTGGGATCTCCCACTGGTTTGCTTTCAAACTAGTACAATGTTCCTGTTGGCAGTACATTCAGTTTAATATAAAAAAGGGTCACACAAAAAAACCCTGACAAAAAATGGAATAATATTTCTCATTCCTACCAAAGTATTTGTTGTCTAAATTTTGGCTAACGTACATTCAGGTATTACAGAATATAGTTGTGATAGCTAACATTTCATCAGGAAGAGGAACACTCAGGTTCCCTCTGAACACCTGAGTGGACATGAATAGGACATCTCTTCCTCAGCTGCAAACAGAATGCTGAAAGAAGGCCTGAAGGCCTCAAACAAAAGGTTTACAACTCTTGATTTCAGCTTGAAAGAAGATCTTAAAATTCTGGAAGGCAGAGTCTATGTCCCAGTCCATTTCATATTACTTCTGTCTTAGACAACTACCCAGGTCTGAGATGTTGTTCATGGGTTTTGCAATGGTCAATAGCTTATTACTAATAATTCAACATGATAGTCAGGGAAACAGGTATAAGGGATGAAGTGGAGCTTCCCTGTCAGTGCTTGGTCTTGCTCTCTGTATTGTCTTTGTTAAAGTCTGGGGTCTTGCTTGCCTGAGGGTGCACCAAACAGTTCCACTTTCTGCACATTTAGTACTAGCACTCCAACTCTTGACTAACCCCCTTCACAAATTGTACAGGATTGTCCAGCCTCCTTGGCAGAGTATAGAGCATTTCTCCTGGATTTTGTCTGCAGAAGAAGATCTGAGTGGCTTGGCCATATGTACACAGAAGGGCTTGAGTTAGGCAGTTACTTCACCCATCTTAAAACAAAATCTCCCTAACTGATGAAGACAAAAATTTGCACCTCCAGTGGGCCATTTGACCCAATGAAATCCTGATTTACCTTGTAAAGGTCTGAGATCATCTTTCACTGACCATTAGAAGAATCCTAAAGAGACTGTGCTGCTAACTGGTAACTATTTAAATGTCTAAAATTAGATGGTTGAACTCTAGTCCAAAAACTGAGTAGAACTGGGAGTCAAAAGTATCTCTGTGTGTTCCAACACACCTCTGTAATCACAACACCTTTCTAAAATAAGATGTGTCTGCTCAGGTGGCAATATTTACATAGCAGTTAAATTGATAGTAAGTATACCTGTGTTGTGTTGAAAATTAAATGTTTTACTATTAATTTACCAAATAAAAGTGGGGTTTGTCCATCTAAATTAGGGAAAAGAAATAGCCAGGAATGTTGAAAAGTGCATCTTTTATTATAAAAATATCTTACCTCATAAATTCTCTTTATCTTAAAGCATTTGCATTTAGTTTATTGAACTTCCAAAATAAAGATCCATTTTTTTCCTGCACTGACTGAAATAATTTATGTTTGGTATTTTTTGCTGCACTTATTTTCCTCACAACAACTGGGTTTATGACAACTCACTTGTCACACTGCCGAATGATTATAATCAGCTGATAATTGAGGCTTTGTGCTACTTAGCCTTTGCAAATTCAATTTCTTTAGCTGGAATGGTATAATTAAAGCCAGATTTATAAATCAGTATTACATGCTAATTACCAATATCAGAAAATAATAGCCAAAATACTATCCTTAATAAACTGAATGCTAAACATTCACAGAATGCATAAATAAATTGCTCTGGTTTTCCTCTCATCTCAATTTTTGAGAAAATACCTATCTGCTATTCAATCACATAATTCCTACATTTGACCAAGTTACATGTTTTGGTTTTAATTTGTTAGTACAAATGTTGGGGTGCTTCTAGCATACTAAAATGAGAGATATTCTGGAGGAACAGGCAACATACATTGCTGTTTAAAGACAAGAAAGTTCTCAGGTTGGTTGTTTCTGCTTTCTCACAGAAGATAAACACTGACAGCTAATCTTGATTGCAATCACATTTTAATGACATTCCTTATCCTTCCCAATCTTTCAGTTTATAATTCTCTAACCTTCTAGTGAATTTAAAGACAGAGAGAGAAGGAAAGACACTCAGTTTGGATATGTGGTAATTGGCAAAAGGAAGAGTCAATTATCACAGATTATTAACACAGACATGCTACATCCGGTAGTGACTGAGTCTGTTTGTCTAGAAATACCTATCAAACAAATAATTAAAATCAAGTGTTGGCAGATGTGGATCTTGCCTCTCATGATTGCTTTTTCCTGATGTACAGGATTTGATAAAGTCTTCCAGTTTAATTTCTGGGTTGTTGGGTTTTTTAAACAATATCTTAGATGTTCAAAAGAATGTATGCACAATACATGGAAAGACTACCCAGGAAAATTAGACATCTGTCTATGTTTATCTTGATTTTCCCAATTGTACTGGCTTAAGCTCTGTTAAAAGGATGTGGAAAGTAGAAACAATCTGTATTCTTATTGTGCACTTTCAGCCCTATATGAAAACCTGCTGGGATTGGCTGCAGATGGCTTCATCTCAGAAGAAGAATGTGCTTCCTAACAGTTGCTTGTTCTATGCATGATCAAGCAACAGTCAATGGTTTCTTGTGCCTCATTAGCTGTAGTGACAGGAAGAAGTATGATTCTCCAAAAATACCTGCCCTTCCTCCAAACTAAGGTAACTGCACAGAAGAAACACCAAGAAACTTGAATCTTGTGTTTGGGTTTCTTTTAATAGAACAAATCAAGAAACAACAAGAATTGTAAAAATTATGTTCAAATTCTTGAGAAGAATTTCACATTAAGTAAGCTTAAGCTTTCTGTATGTATGTCAAAACCTTCTCACATTAAATAAAAGAAGGAATTATTTTGGTTTGGCAGAAGCTCTTTTTTTTTTTTAAGTTACAAATGTACAACTAAAGTGTCTAAAAAATTTTGCTCCTGCTGAAGATTCTCACATCTTTGCATATAACTCAGTGTGCATGTAGACCAGGATTCCTTATATACCTGTTTTAATGTTCTGTGTTTTAAACTGCAGGGACAAAGGCAGGGCTGAAACTTCTTGGATTTCTGTTACAGCAGTGAGACCTATGGAAGTTAAAAGGGGAATCAGCAGGAACATTTAAAGTTCATATTTTTTTTCCTGAGTTGTTTATGTAGTCATAATCAAGTCACTCTTTCTCCCTGTAGGTTTGGTACAATTTCTACCATTTTTCTATTTTTGCTATACCTGCTAAGATTCATATCCTGAAGAATGTATTTAAAACCAGTGAGCTGGTGTGCACCTTGAGAGATCCTCTCTATTGACTATAAAGGAAATCTTTTGATTCAGGTGTGACAGCTATGCTAAATTCTGCCCAGGCAGTTTCAGTCCTTGTCCCTAAACTAATATTTCCCAGTTTAAACACTTCTTTCTCCTACATTTCCCAAAATGAAATATGAAAGTATGGTAATAAAATGACCATAAAAGTTACTGCAGTCTAATGCAGCACATTTTTTCATATTTGTGAAAGATATACCTATTTCTAACCTTGAAAGTTTCTGGGATAACAGACTTAAAGTCCTGACAAGCTTAATACTGCTTATCTAAGCTGTGATAGTTCCCCCTGGAAAACATACAGCTGGTGACCAATGTATTTAGTTCACTGGGGAATTATCACAACAAATTGGTTCCCCCAAATTCTTCTTAAAAAAACCTGTAAGGTGTATTTAAAGGCATGGCCAGCAGGTCAAGGAAGGTGATTCTACCCCTCTACTCTTGTGAGACCCCACCTGCAGGTGCTGCATCCTCCTCTGGAGTCTTCAGCAAAGAAAAGATGTGGATCTGTTGGAACAAGTCCAGAGAAGTGCCAGAAAGCTGATCTGAGGACTGAAGCAACTCCTCCCTGGAGGCAAGCTGAGAGAGCTGGGGTTGCTCGGCCTGTGGAGCATAATTGCAACCTTCCAGTACTTAAAGGGAGCTTGTAAAAAAGATGGAGAGTGACTTTTCCCATGGACAGACAGTGACAGAACAAGCTAAAAGAGATTTATATTAGATTTTAGGAGGAAATTCTTTACCATGAGGGTGGTGAGGTACTGGAACAAGTTGCCCGGAGGAGTTGGGGATGCCCCATCCCTGGAAGTGTTCAAGGCCAGGCTGGATGGGGCTCTGGGCAACCAGATCTAATTGGTGGTATCTCTGCCCATGGTGGGATCCAGGTGATCTTTAAAGTCCCTTCCAACTCAAATGTTTCTGCGATCCTATGATTCTATTTGTGCTGATTTTTTTAAATGGGAAATGTGTCCCATGCAGAAGAGATGATAATATGGTGTTCTGCACAGATTTTGTTGGTATTTACTAAAAAAAACTGTGTAATATATGCAATTTCCACTAACTCTTTCATTTTATCATTTAGAATTCTGTGTTGCACTCTAATAATATTGCTTCTAAGTAATTCTTATTCCTATAATCAGATTTTTCTTCATCTTTATGGTGGTGCTTTTTCTCTCACATACATATTAGAGTACACATTTATATGAAACTATTAATGATTCTGGCAAGGCAGATTAAACCTTTCAGTCAAATATATGTGCCTAACTTAAACCTCACTTTGAAAGTAAAGAACAAAATAGATGTACACACGCTTTTGAGAACATTGACAAGCTAGAATTTCTCATTCATTCGGGTTGTAGCCAATGTTGGGGTCTGTAGAATGTCAATTAGGTGCCCTAATTAAGTTCCTTAATGGAAGCCTAGAAGCCCAATATTAAGAACCAATTGAAAAATTCTTGGCTCTGCGTTTAAGAAAAACCTTAAATTTTAACTTCAGTTACATATGTGCCAGGGTCTATCTGTTTAATGTACTTGGTCTGTAAATACTCAATAAATGCATATGTTAAAGTTTTTAAGTGAGAAATAATATGCATCTTGTATTATGAACACCAGACTAATTTTTATTTTTTTAAGGGGCTCCTGTCTGCCACACATGTTATATTGGAAACAGTTCTAGCCATTACAGTTATTTTTTGACCTTTTACAGGTTCCTCCACTGGCAAAACAATTCAGTGCTCAATTACAGTGGATTGAACAAAAGTCAATAGACTAAATTTATTTACCTTCTTATTCTTAGAGGTACCTTACATTAAATGAGGCAGAATAAGTTTACTTGGAAATTAGTAATAGGCACAAACAAAAAAAGTAATGTTTTATTTTTAAGTAAAAGTAAGCAGGAAAGGTGGGTTTGCTGATAGCACTGTGTTTAACTACCTAAGCAATATTCAGATGTAAAGTTATGTTTAGCTGCATAAGCCACAGGTGATATAGCTTCATCCTTTCTCAATCCAGTGAACATGTGTGACAGTCACTAATGGGACAGAAATTGATTCAGCTTCCAACTCTCAGAAGCTTTTATTGTTTTCCCAGGTATTACTTATTTTCTGAGGTATAGGCAAATTATTTATTTACGGTATAGTCTAATAAACAATTCCAGTTTTGTAGGAAGAATTTTCTTTTTAAATATCTAGTTCACAAAAAAGTAAAATAATTAATTAAGAAATAGGCACTTATATTTTAATGTCACAATATAAGCGGAAAATAGAATTTTTTGGAAAATAATTCCGGTTTTGTTAAGAAGGAGTCTGTATTAAAATCCTTCCCATATACCCTGCTCTTCCCTGCTGTCTTTTCCTCTCTATCCTTAACTTTAAATTTGTCTGCAAAAGGCATCAGTTACTCAAAACAAGAAGTCACACTGGGTGCCTTTGCTTTTCTCTTTCTCTGGCTCTTCTCCAGCAGAAGGACAAGATGTGGATCTGGATAGCTAAGACTGAAGAACATTGTAGAAAGGCAGGCTCAGGTTCATTCTAGTTCTGTTAGAGGCCTGGAGGGGGCTTCTGGGCCAGCGAGCCTGAGAGCTAGTCAAGGAGAAAAAAGTGGGTTATAGTGAAAGAGAGGGAATAGTTTCAGGAACACACACCTGCTTCTTCAGCCTTTTCTCTGACAGGAGAGGTAGCAGCAAGAGCTGGCAGGGCCAAAGATCTTTTTTGTCTTTCTGACTTGTCTGGCTTCAAACACCTCTGCCTTTTTCTGCTACCTTTCCTGAAGTGTTGAGGGTACTGCTGTCAAGCATATCGGTAACTTTCTTTACAGACATAGATAAAAGTAGTAGTGTTTCTTCTACTATAACCTAATGATATGAGAGCAGGAAGGATTGTAAGCAACAATAAGATACTTTACGACACCACAGATGTAGCAGGGAGACAAGAGGATTTTTTATTCAGCATGCTTTAAAAGACTCATCTGACCTTTCCCATTACACTTACCACAGTGAAATGGGAATTGTTAGGGGCACTCCTCTCTCTTCTGCAGAGGTTAACTGCTGGTCACCTCCTTCTGTTGTCACCCCTTTACTCCACAGGTGCTGACTATTCTTCTGGTTTAAGCGGTCTGGTAGATCACCATAATTATTCCCAGAGCAATTGTAAGTGGTGCTTAGTCTGTACTTGTTGCTTCTTGTTAGAGCTGATGAAAGGATCTGTATGTGTATGTGGTTATGCGAGCATATGTGTAAACATTGTAAAAAAGTGACAGCTAGAAAGTACCAATGGCTAATAGAGATTGGTTTAATTATACTACCTTCTGTTTGCAGTGTTTGCACATTGTCTGTCTATGTATCCTTCTTTCTACCTCTTTGATCTCCTATCTGCCATGACAGCATACAGTAACCTTCAACATTTATATGCTTTACAGTGTTGTTTGTGATGAATTGTAAACTGTTGTAAGTTACTTTTTTCCTTTATACCTTACATAAAGCAGTTGTCTTTGATTCTTCATCTTGTATAGTTTTCCCCTTTGATTTCCTCCAGCCACAGAAACAGCACTGGAAGTTCTCTGTTTCAAAGGAATTTTTATTGTATAATAAATATCCATGTGTGTTGAAGTATGGCATATCAGCACAGTGGAGGATTTTTTCTTGAAAATATTGCTAGAATGGTACAGCAGGACACAAGAGACATAAATGATCAATTAGTTACATAAACAATTGACAGTTATAACAAGTCATTTTGAAAATGCATCTCCTGCTTTTTATATACCTCAAAAGAAGAATAATATAATGTATGCAAGCTGTGTTATGAGATGATTACAGATAAGGTCATACTTCCATGCAAAATTGAAATAAGACTGGATGACATATTGTTATTTTTCCCACAACGGAGATGGGAATAAGTTCTATGAAAATAACTTTGCCAGAGTCCTTTGCCAGAGTAGAAAATTTGAAAGCATGACTATGTAATACTTGAGAGCACTGTAAAGATATCCCCAAGCCAGGACTCAAGAGTACTGACACAGTTGAATTTTTGCTGTATGCCCAGGCTAAATTGCCAGGCTGAAAGGCAGGCTATGCAGTCTAAAGCCAGTGGGATGTGGATGCCACCATACAGCTCCTGGGATTGGACAACTGTATCTACATATTGCTGTCCCAGCTGTGTTGTAGTGTGGTTCCATGTTTAAAAGAAAAAGAATAAAGAAAAGAAAAACAAAAAAACCCCAGTAAAACAAAAGAGTAAACAGAGGCAGCAGGCAAGCTCAGCATTGAACTAGTGATCATTTGCATTGTTTAACTACTCTTGATGTCATGGCATTAGCTACTGTGTATCACCACTTTGAGGAAATATCCAGACCTAGTTCAGAAGAGATCTCTGTCTGCAGCAAGGTTGGTATGGATTTGATGGTTGTACTTGAATACTTAATAAGTATTTTCCAACCCTGACAATTATTTAGGGTTGTGCCAGGCCTTAAACATTCTTCCAACAAAACAAGCTTTGTGTCATCAGATGTCCATCCTTGTCCCAAAGCAAAGTCAAAAATCTCTGTGATTTCATATTATACAAGCACAGAATCACAGAATCATTTTGGTTGCAAAACATCTAAGATCCTCAAGTCCAGCCTTTGACCAATCACTACCTGGCAACCAAATCAGACCGGTAAGTGTCACATCCAGTAATTTCTTAAACACCACCTTAAAGATGTTTAAGAGTAGTATTAATAACTTGTTAATATAAATATATGCTCATTATATAAATACTCATTAATAAATTAATATTATTAAGAATGCTGACTCCATCACTTCCCTGGACACTCCACTCTAATGTTTAACCATCCTTTCCATGAAGAAATTCCTTCTAACCTCACTTGGTGCAGCTTGTGGCTATGACTTCTCATCCTATCAGTTGTTGCCTGACAGAAAGGGCTGGCCCTCACCTGGCTGCAGCCTCCTTTCAGGTAATTGTAGAGACTGATAAGGTCTCTGAGTCTCCTTTGCTCCAAGTTAAACAACCTAAGCTCCCTCAGCTGCTCCTCACAGGACCCACTAGACCCTTTGCCAGCTTTGTGTCTCTTCTCTGAATGTGCTCCAGCAGCTCAATGTCCTTCTTGTAGTGAGGGGCCCAGAACTGAGCACAGGACTTGAGGTGCAGCCTCATCAGTGCTGAGTATAGGGGGACAATCACTGCCCTGCTCCAGCTGGCCATGCTATTTCTGATACAGGCCAGGATGCCATTGACCTTCTTGGCCACATGGGCACAGCTGGCTCCTGTTCAGCCAGCTGTCAACCAGCACCCCCAGGTCTTTTTCTGCTGGGCCACCCTCCAGCCATTCTGCTCCCAGCTTGTAGTGCTGCATGAGATTGTTGTGATCAATGTGTAGGACCCTGGCCTTGTGGAACCTTGTACTGTTGGCCTTGGTCCATTGATCCAGCCTGTCCAGATCCCTCTCCAGGTCCTTCCAGCTCTCCAGCAAATCAAGTCACACTCAACTCTAGTGTCATTTGCAAACGTACAGAGATTGCACTCAACCCCCTTGTGCAGATCATCAATAAATAAGTTAAACAGGATACTGATACTGAGTCCTGGGGAACAACACTTGTGACTGTCCACCAACGGGATGTGGCACCATCCTCCATCTCTTTCTGGGTATAGCCATCCAGCCAGTTTTTAACCNCCTCACTTGGTGCAGCTTGTGGCTATGACTTCTCATCCTATCAGTTGTTGCCTGACAGAAAGGGCTGGCCCTCACCTGGCTGCAGCCTCCTTTCAGGTAATTGTAGAGACTGATAAGGTCTCTGAGTCTCCTTTGCTCCAAGTTAAACAACCTAAGCTCCCTCAGCTGCTCCTCACAGGACCCACTAGACCCTTTGCCAGCTTTGTGTCTCTTCTCTGAATGTGCTCCAGCAGCTCAATGTCCTTCTTGTAGTGAGGGGCCCAGAACTGAGCACAGGACTTGAGCCTCATCAGTGCTGAGTATAGGGGGA
Organism: Leptocoma aspasia; assembly: GCA_013399835.1. Classification (NCBI taxonomy): domain Eukaryota; kingdom Metazoa; phylum Chordata; class Aves; order Passeriformes; family Nectariniidae; genus Leptocoma; species Leptocoma aspasia. The sequence goes on from VXAX01002093.1 coordinate 400,824, forward strand.
CAATCACTGCCCTGGTCCAGCTGGCCATGCTATTTCTGATACAGGCCAGGATGCCATTGACCTTCTTGGCCACATGGGCACAGCTGGCTCCTGTTCAGCCAGCTGTCAACCAGCACCCCCAGGTCTTTTTCTGCTGGGCCACCCTCCAGCCATTCTGCTCCCAGCTTGTAGTGCTGCATGAGATTGTTGTGATCAATGTGTAGGACCCTGGCCTTGTGGAACCTTGTACTGTTGGCCTTGGTCCATTGATCCAGCCTGTCCAGATCCCTCTCCAGGTCCTTCCAGCTCTCCAGCAAATCAAGTCACACTCAACTCTAGTGTCATTTGCAAACGTACAGAGATTGCACTCAACCCCCTTGTGCAGATCATCAATAAATAAGTTAAACAGGATACTGATACTGAGTCCTGGGGAACAACACTTGTGACTGTCCACCAACGGGATGTGGCACCATCCTCCATCTCTTTCTGGGTATAGCCATCCAGCCAGTTTTTAACCCAGCAAAGAGTGTGCATGTCAAAGCAGGGGCTGCCAGCTTCTCTAGGAGAATGTAGTGAAAGTATCAAAGGCTTTGCTGAAGTCCAGTAGACTATATCCACAGTCTTTTCCTCATCCACATGGCATGTCACATGTCACCTAGTCAAAAAAAAGAGGTTAGGCTGGTCAGGCAGGACCTGCCTTTTCTAAACCCATGCTGGCTGGGCCTGATTCCTTGGTTGTCCTGTTGTACTCTGTGTTCAATTGTGGGCTAGAATTCTCCTTTTGAACAGGTGAACCCCATCTGTCTCCAGCAGACCTGGAGACACATAATCCACCTCATGATCGGAAAATCCAAAATTCCACCTATAGCCTCAGTCTTTAAGCCATATGTTGATTATGTGTGTTCTCTTGTGACCTTTTGGCACATTTCCTTACTACCAAAGGAATTGAGGAAAACATCACCTGTGCTGACCCTCGAACCAGTGTCCCCAGTGCCCTGAAATCCTTTTTGATTCCCCTAGGACTTGTCTCATCAACCTTATTGTTGCCAACCTAGACAACCAGCAGTGAGTAATAATCATAGGACTGAATTTGTCCAGGGAAGCAGAAGATTTCCCTGTGGGACAGGTCCAGTGGTATACAGAACCCTCAGTTCCCCTTATAATGGAGTTTCCTACTACAATTATCCTTTATTTCTTAACACGTGTAGTTGTGATCCATCTGGTTGACTGACTTGTACTGGTCAATGCCCCAGATAAACCTGCATCTCCACTGTCATTTGCCTGACCCTCAATTTCCAAAGCACCATACCTATTTTGTAAGGGCACTTGGGAAGGTGAAGGAGGCCAGAAGAGCATAGAGAGTTTCATATCAGGATGAAAACCAAGTAAGTTGCAGTGGCGGAAGGCTTATGTTTAACCTTTAGCATATGTATTCAATGAGTTTAAAAGCAATTACTGCAGACAAACTAGATCTCACATTCTAGAAAAGTAGCTTTCATCTGGAATAAAAGCTACCTACACTACTTATACTACACTATCCTTCCTGTAATAGCAAAAGTTTAACAGTGTTCTAATACATTTTTAAACGAACAATTTAGATTTAGTTTGAGATCTCAATATTGCTGTCAGGGAAAGAGAGTAGTATCCTAATGGGAGATTTTTTTAGACTGACAGGATTTTATAAATTTCTATTGTTATTCATAAACTGTTCAAGAAAATGCATCTCCTAGAAACTTTATAGAAAATACTTTTGAGTTATAAAAACAACAGTAGAAAATAGGTATTATAGGATCCTCTCTCCACTGATCCACAGAGAATGGGCTCTTAAAGTTTTCAACTGCAAAGTCATGGATTTTCACTTCAAGGTTTTAACACAGGAGGTCTCCAGTTTGATCCTTATGTGTCATCCTAGCCTAAGGCTGTCGCGAAGGCACATTTGTAAAAGTGCACAAAGCAATGCAGAGAAAAATGCAGTTTGAAGAAAAAAACAAGTAAATCGTTTCAGAGAAAAAGACAACTGTAATAAGTCATGAAGAATTAATATTAATTTACAACTGTATGGAAACAAAACAGAGAAATCATACCAGAGGTGATGACCCTCCAGATGCACTGTTTATTTTCAGAGCTGTTTTTCTTCCTGAGCTCTGTCAAGATACTAGAAAAAAAAAATTATTTATTTTGCTTTTTATACAAGAGATATTTCTAGTGATTTCAGGGAAAATGATTGATATTGTTTCATTCCTCAACTTAAGTTTATGGACAGTGTTTTTTTTTTTCCTGTTCTTTGCTAGGATTTTGTAATTGCTGAAGCACTGAGAGTCCTCAGAGTACTAGATAGTTTCTTCTTTTCTTTGAAAAGATACGCACACATAAGCAGAACTGTTTCAGCAAACAGGATCATTTATATTTTATGTTTTGTGGTTCTTCATGGATCTGATTCTGAAGTAATTCTGTCCTGTTTGGCTCTTCTGCCTCTCTTTGGCAATTTCCTGTTTTGACATATATTATAACTACAGCAGTGTATTGATTCACGGAATATCTCTCCTATTTGGAGGTGCATAGTCATAATTTGCTTCTTGCAGCCATGATGATGGCTGGGATTTTATCACACCATCTGTTTGAAACTTAGATCTTCCTTGAAGACTGGAGGAAAAATATACTATCATCAGAGCTGAAATATTTTTCTGGTCAAATGAGTATTATTAAGATGTATGAGGCAGAACCTGACAGATCATCCAGAATCCATTTTTCAGCAGTAGAAGCTAATTACACTGATCCTTCAAGTGAGCCTCAAGATTCCTAGAGAGAGTACATTTGATTGTTTTTCGCTGGACAACTCTCTGTAAAAAAACCTTTAAACTTGATATTAAAGTAATGCTTCATAAGATCCATTGTATTGGATAATAAATAAGAGGAAAATTCTGGTGGTCCTAGGAGGTGGGATTTTATTAAGATAATTATTTGGAGAGATACTGCAGCTGTAGTGAGAATTGCAGCTTTGGGCATAGTGACTAGCTGCTGCTGCTGCTGCTGTTTGTTCTGTACTTTTGCCTCTTGCTACCTGTACAGGTTGCTACCTGTTCCTGTTTTTTGAGTGCCATTTAATTTGCCTTGCTAGAAGAGGAGATCAGCTTAGTTAAATGGAGTCTGTTGCTCCAATTTCAAGATGAGTTTTTCATACATTATAATTTTGTGAAATTGAAAAATATTTCGACAAAATTTTGCAACTGATTTCTCAGATTTTTTATTTACAGAAAAAGTTTTATTTTCACTCAAAACCATATGAGAAGAATTTTTTGAACTCACTTGATTTTCCATGCTTTTTTATATGAAATTTGATAAAAAGGTGGATAATATTTACATTGCGATTATTTCTGTATTTTCCTCTGTAGTAAATAACCCTGGTACTGATTGCAAGATACTCTATGTGAAGCACAAAGTCTATGAAAAAAAATATTTATAAACAAGTATTGAATGTCTATGTACACAAAAGAGTTGCACAATAAAGTTACAGAAACAACTTCAAATCTGTAATTTCTTATCATCTCAATAACTGGTTTTGTGCCATCTTTAATGTGGTGTCATGGCTTCTGGGGAAGCCTGTACATATTTTTAATATGCACTTGATAGCTAGGAAGATTTATATGATATCTATAATGGGAAATTGGTATATTTCTCATTTATTTTGAATCCTGGCTATCACTAACCCAGACACTAGAGAAGGAATCTGTATCACCTACTTTGAAAATTTCACAGTGTAAACATTTCTATCTGAATTAGTCACTATATGGTCCTTTTGTAGTTGTTGCTCAGTAGAGACAAAGAGTCACTTATGAATATGTTTTATCTACTTTAGATGCCCATTTTGACATGAAAATAACTATATTTAGGAAATACAGACTTTATTAACTTGAAATGAAGTTTAGAATGGCTAACTCAGGCATATAGGTCTGCAGTTTGTGCAGTTTGTACAGTTACACTTGATACAAAGTCCACTAAAGGAAATCACTAAAAGAAACTTCTGCACTGTCTTTGCACTTAATAATCTCATTGCACAAACCTGCCTTGGCACAAGTTCTGTCTTTCTTGCTTGCTTCTCTGATTTAATCCAGAATGGTGTAGTTATTTATGCATCCAATTCTATTATTAGCTTCAATGTTTCTCCCTTTTTTATGTTTGCTGCTGATTGTGAAAGGAGGTAGTAAGCATTCATTTACTAATTGTCTCTTATTAAGACCCAATCCTATTAGTGAAGGAAAACAAGCATTTCACTTCCTCAGTTTTTTCACTTTCATTTCCTCCTCATTAATGCATTGCTCTTGTCACTCAAGGAAGACCTCCAGATAAAAGTTAGAACCAGAGAACTCCAAGACTGTTTTTCTTGTTTTGTAGAAATCTCTTCACATTGCCGTATGCACTCCCAGATGTAAAAGGTTTGGCAAAGATGAGACAGTTTTTTTCTTTCCTTGAGGCTTACAATAAGAAAGCAAAATCAGTAAACAGCAGCCACAAATTCTGTTCTCATTTGAAACCAAGAGAGCTTAGCACTTCTGAATTGTTAAGGGTCTGTTACATTTCAAACTTAGCTGCACTCCCGTCGTATATGTAGCAGACGTTGTATATTGTTTTAGGATCTGTATCTCTAAGGTCTTGAAACCTGTTCTGGCATCTGAATCTCATTACAGTAAAGGAGACAATGCAGTACTTTGAAACAGTAATTCAGTTTCTTTGAAATCCCAAGATATTCTTCTTTTAAATCTGGAGCTGGGACTGGGTAGGGGAAGATATATCTGACAAACACAAAAATGAGTTCAGCCTTCCATTTGAAAAGTCTGTATTAGCCCAGAGACCTATAATTGGGTCATTGATAACCAGTCATGGAGTAATTCTCATGCAGGTAGAGTTCCAGTCTGAGAGGGATTTTTGCACCTGAGAAGGCACTGGCAACCACAGTCTTCTTGGAAAGGCCATCTGGGGCTTAATTGCAATGATATAACAAGCTTTTTCATAGCTGTCACATTTTGCTGCACCCTCTTGGAAATATGTAGCAGAAATGTTTTTTTCTCACATTTTACAGAATGCTGCTGCAATAGAGACACCACGCCTGCCTTGACACAAGATAATCTGTGCAAACAGAAGAGAATTTCTAAGAAGGGGAACTTAGAAAGTTCAGAGGCAGGGAGGGAAAGACAATTTTGCATGTTCAGATAGGTTTTTGTAGAAAGTTCAGAGGCAGGGAGGGAAAGACAATTTTGCATGTTCAGATAGGTTTTTGTAGAAAGGAGATATATATAGTGAAGTGCTGATCAGCTGGGTTTGCTTGCTAGATGGTCACTAAAGCTTGGTTCAGAAAATGGGTCGACAACAATTACTTTCACTAAAGACTTCTTGCCTCTAGGAAATATTTCAGTTTGAACACAAAAACTTTTGCAATGAAGGACATTTTATTTACAGTGTTTAAATTCATTCCACATTTTAGTGGCAAGCTAATAAATTTGTAAGTGAGAACAAAAATGAAAGCTATGATGGATTTTTTTTTTTTTTT
>VXAX01002093.1:414687-449990 GCA_013399835.1 Leptocoma aspasia
CTCCTCCTCCCCCCCCTGCTCAGGAAAGCCACTAAACAAGGTATCTGTTCAGTTGAGCTGATTGTATTGTATTTTTCAGGGCAACATGAATATTGCTCATACTCTTCCTCTTACACTTCCTCTTCACTTTCTGAGTCAGAAAAAAGATGAGCAGGTGTGTGAGAAGTGGGGACCACTTACCTAAACCACTAAATCAGCTGCATCACACCCACCTTGAACCTCTATATCCACTTTCAGCAGAAGGAATTATAAAGTCAGGGTGATGAATCTTGGTGCTTAACTTTGTGGCACTGCAGTATCAAGTGTCACAAAATCCGAAATTCATTATTGGATTTAAACTGTGACCTTTAGAAAGTCAAATGTCCTTACAGTCCCTGCTGCTGAGTGCATGAGTGTAAGCTCTCTGATGAAAATGTGGTTGCTTGTAGTTTAGGGTAAAACTTGACCTCTAGTTTTACAGTGACAAGCTTGACACTCAGTTCCAAAATTATTCTGTGAGACTTCTGGATTGCCTATCTTGTTTGCTTTAGCAACAGGCAAATTGAAGGCGTCAGAAAAATCAAAGATAGCTTTTTGTCTAACATACTAGAGTAGGAAAATACCAGATATTTTATAAGAATAAGAAATGTGATTTATATTGAAGCGAACCAAAACTAAGTGTTCTACTGATGTGCAAAATACACACCTGATGAAAGTAATTAAGAGATTTGAAATAAAAGTACAGAATACAAAATTATGAACCATTAAAATCTATTGTGATGCTTGCTCCCCCTCTTATTACTATTCCAAAAAAAAAACCACAGAAGTTACTGATATGTTATAACTGTGCTCCATGTTACCTTAGACTGATGACTGATTATGTAACAGGTTATAACTATGGAAAATTACCTAGCACGTTTGCTCATTATGAGAAGTATAAACAAGAACATTTATCATTTTAGGCAACAGACAGTTCATGACCATCCAAAACCTGTAAGATTGAAGGCTAAGAACAATCAGTACACAATTTCAGTGGTATATTTCTTATCTATCTGTAGAAATTTCAGTGTGGACATATTTGTCTGAGAGATATGTGCTTTTTTTTTTTTTTTTCCCAAGTCAGGAGTAATTTTTAATCCTGCTTTGGGACTTCTTGTTTTATTGGGGGAGAGGTTGTTTGTTTGCTTGATTTTTTTGGGTTTTTTTTTTTTTTTAGTTCAATTCAACCAGTGTATTTCAGACGTCTACTTTAAAACAATACATTTTGTGCTTAAGTGGTGCCTATTTTCCCTAACAGCTGTAAAAGTAACCTGGGGTACTACCTCAGACGTTAAAATCCCCATATGATCAGTGAATTCCTAATAGAATTTTAGGTAAACAGATACAAGGACTTATTTGAGGAAATTTGTTTTCCTTTCCTTCCACTCTTTTACCCTGGGAAAGACCAGTGCCCAGAAATCCTGGACAGTTAAGTATAACGTGTGTACAGACCAATTATTTATCATATTTACTCTGATTAATAGTAGTCAAACCATACTGACATGGTGATCATTCTGTGCATTCACAGTGAAATCAGTGCATCTTGGACATTCTAGAATTACTGTCTTTTCACAGATGGCTTGTCCATGCACAGTAGATCTCTCTGAAATATCAGGCTTCTACAGCTTTTGTAACCATGTAATGTGGTCAGTTTGGATTTCGTGAAGGAGATCTGTGGCGTTTGCTACCTTGTGAACAAAAGACAATGTCTTTTCCTTGCCTTTTGGAATTATGTTTTATTATGTCCTTTACTCCAGATGTTAAGACACCCACAAGAATACACTATTCTTCCAAGCTTTTTCAGTATGAGTCAGAGTTTAATGATGACAAAGATAAGAACCAGTCTGCAAAAAAAAAAAATGTTACAGCAAGCAAAATTTATGCTTTAATCAGCATCTCCTTCATCTGCTGTGATTCACACATTTTGTTTCGGCAAAGTGCAAAGAAGTTTTACTGTAAAATAAAATGTCTGTTTTTCACTAGCTGAAAAACAAGTTTAGAAACATTGCTGAAATGTGTTCCTCCCTTTCCCCAGCTATTTCATGACACCAGACAAACAAAACAAAATAGAACAAAAGGTGAAAGAAATGCTTAAAAACTTCCCTTCTTTCCTTCAGATAACAATAATTCTGTGTAGGTCTAGCTCTGCTTCATGGCTGATTCTCTATGACTTGCAATGCTGTGCTATCTTAAAACATGTTCAAGGAAGTTAACAGGAAACTTCTGTTTGACATATGAGTTAAAGCAAAAACACAAGACTGAGACAATCTGGTTTTCCACATATTCAGATAGTTGAAGAATTAATACAATATCAAATGAGATAATGTGTGTTTATTCACGTAGAATTTTTTTCCCCCCAGGATCTGCATAAAAGCAGCCTTTGCAACACAAGTGGATTAGAAGTTATCTGCTTTTCTGTTTTCTACTCCTTGCATACAGGTAAAATGCTTTCTGTGACAAGTAATACCCTGTTAGCATCAATACACTCCATCCAATTTGGTTTATGGGCCCATTGCAGACAACGGTGAGTTGAACATGCAAGGAATGAAGGAGAATAATCTCAGTGAGAAACGATGACCTTTCTTTTAACAACCTGAAAACTGCTTTGAAAATATTCAGCTAAAATTCATGTTTTTTTCACATTGATTGAAGAGGATTGACAGTATGATGGATTAGTATGTGGAAGATAATTAGGCTTTCTGCAATGCTATTTTAAGGGCTAAACCCCTGGTTTATTAATCCAGAGTTATAGGTAGGTTCACTCTTGCCTTTAGAGTGTTGCAGTTAAGGAAGGGAGGGAGGAGTCAATAAAGCTTTATAGGTATAAATCCATAAAGATGACAAGATAGTAAAATAATGATAGTATCTAGTGGCTACAGTTAATAATAATGACACTAATAATAACCCTTATATTTCTTAAAGTGAAAAAAGCTATGTGTAGCATGAAGCTTATTTTTGTAATTGTCAGTTAAGTAGGTCAAGACAGGTATTGAGCCAAGTCTTTCTCATTTTCCTTCCAAATGGATAATTATACATCCAGGAGAAATATATAGGAACTAGGGTTAAGATTTAAAGAGAATTTTAAAATCAGATTGTGAATTTTTTTTTATTTTAAATCTAACTGTGGAATAATGGTCTTTCCTATGACAATAATTGCCATGAGGATTCCTTGTTAATATGAAAGATATTATCAAGTGGTAGGTAATTAAGAGAGTCAATCTTTTACTAAAATGGACTAAACCTGAGTTATTATCCAGCTGGAATATAACTCTTTCAAAGGCAGAATTCAGAGTATGTTATCTATAATAGGACAGTGAAACTATTATTCTCAAATACTGGATTTCAGTTTTTATGTATATTTCATCCTTAGGAACATGGGAAGCACCCTACTGTGCACTGATCTCTCACAGAGCTGGTTGAGGTATTCAGCAATACTGATGCTTCCAAGGAGGGCAATATTCCAAGATATGTACAAAAAATTGTATTGGTTGCAGGGGAGGGTTGAGAGGATTAATATATAAGAAGTAAAGGGGAAAAGTGGTTTAAGTTCTCTTCAAACAGTTGCTTTAACCTGAGGCTTTAAACCCTGAGGCAGGATGCCAGATATTAACACTGGCAAAATGTAAATCAGCTCAAAGAAATTTTGATAAGCTCCTAAAATTGCACCTGTCTCACTTGTATTTTATCTCAATCATAGCACCTCAAACAAATCATCTGGCAATGCAAGCACCTTTTAGCTTTTCTGAGCAACAGCATTTACGTGAAGGTCACAAGCACAATTTTAAACTGTCTTAACTACGGGTACTACCAAAGTACAGAAATATTAAAAAACTTCTCTCTCTTTATTTCTGTGTTATAGAGACCCAGAGGGGCATAGAAAAAAACTTACAATTAAACAATTTTCTGTCTAATTTACTTTTAATCAGAACCAGGGAAAGGAAAGCTATTATTTTCCTTTTCTGTGCACAGGTGGTACATTTTGTGATATAGTGATTTGGAAAGGATGGAAAAGCACTTCAAAATTTAGCTTAGTGATGAAGGATTTTCTCAGTAGGTGGGATGTAGGAGACATATAAAAAGCACTTTCTTACAGGCATAGAATGTCTTGGGATACAAAGCGTTATTGAGATTCAGTACAGCCTTCTGATCCATAGGAAAATTCAGGAAAGGCATTGCAATGCTAATTGTCCTTTACAGCAGTTTGTTTTTGGTGGTCTCAAAGGTACCTTTGAGCTAATCAACCCCTTCACACTTCTGCTGCATCTGCTGGTTCATTCATGCCTGTTAGAGGTGCAGCACTGAATTTCACATTTATGCTTACAAGGTCAACAGAGTTGTTACCATGCAGCCAGTTCATTAGACACTTGTAAAATCTATTTCAGAATGTAATGAAAGGTAAATTCACTAAATACAAAAGACTGGGGTGGGGGGGGGGGNAAAGATGGCATTATGAAAAATTATGTGCTGTCATGCTGTGGGGCAGAGCTGCTTGTAAGTGCATCTGGCCATCAGCTATGGGTGATAGCCTCTAAAAATGGAGAGGCCAAATTAAGAATAAGAGTACATTCACATAAATTCATTACTATCCAAGAAATATATTGCAAATATTTTAAAGTCTAATGCAGTTTGGTGAAGCCAGAAAAAGCAGCTTATGATTTTCAGTAAGTTTATCTTGATTTATTTGACAACCCTGAAATATTTTCTTGCATCACAAAACACATTTAAGTAGAGTTGTGAAACATTTTCTGACCTTTTTCTTCTTTTTAAAATCTTTCTCATACAAAATATTTATTCTTAATAATTACAAAATTATTAATTCTAGGAAGATATGCAAAGTTAATTTTTAGGGGAACTTGAAATAAATCAGTCACAATGAAATTTCAGTTTAATATTAATAAACTGTGGGGGAAAGAAAGCCTTTTGAAAGGATCACATTGCCTTTATTAGATTTTGAACAGATTCCTGAAGAGATTCCTTGAAGTTAAATGTCTCCTTTCTGAACAAAACCTTTCAGTTGAGTTGACTTACTGAGAAGACTAAATTACTTTCACTTATGAAAATACTTGATCTTAGAAGTTTTCTAAAGGACTACTAATATTACATTCTCCAAGAAGTGTATTTATAACAGAGTACTGTTTTAGGAATTTTTTTTGCTACTTACATACTTGAATAACTTACTAGCATTATCTAATCAAAAGCTCACAACTCCCTTGTGAGAGGTAAGCATTAGAATCTGATTTTACAGATATAGATAGTGAGCACAAAAACCTTTGCTTTTGCCCAGAGGCAGTTAAAGAATAAGAGCAATATTCAGAAGTGTATGATCTCTGACCATAACATGTTCTAATAACATGTTGACCCAGATGGAAAAAAAACCGTAATTTCTTAAAAAATAAAATTGATGATTTTCTTTCACTTTAGTGATGGTAGGAGTTAGTTCATTTCATAGGAAGTTTATAAGAACCTCGTCACTTATAAAACTAGTGTACTTCTTTTCTCACAGTTTGTAATCTCACTGAATTTTGAATCTTCTTTGTCTTCAGTGCGGAGGAAAAGATTAACTTTTATTAACAGAAGACATTGAAACAGATTAAATACTCTGAATTGTACATTACCAGTAATCCACTCAGTCTGTCACATTACTTATTGCTCTCTGTGACATTTATACCTCGCCCCTATGCCTGAAATTCTGTGTGTAAGAGAGGTCAGAAAGAAAGACAATACAAGAAACAGGCAGCAACCATAGCATATGCATCCTTCTAGGGTTTGCTACTCGCTCCTCTTGAATATAAGAGAATGTGACAGATCATGAGAAAAGCAGTCCTGGCTCTATTCACAAATTTGCTGGAACCCCAAGAATATTAGGAAGCTGGAAAGATATCCTTTTAACAGGTTTTAAAGTTCCATTCCACAGGTTGAATATCTTTGAGCAACTTGAATAAGTCTAAAAACCCTTCAATGAAATCTTTTGTATATGTTAACAATATAAAGATCAAAGCCAAAATCTTTTTATCTGGATGCTGTCTGGCAAAACAGACCTACACAATTTTAGCCATCTTTAACTTCACTCTAGGAAAAATAGCCTAATCTAAGGTAGGAAAACAAAAAATCAAAAGCATGTCTCCAGATCAGGAGTTATCTTATACCTGCAGATGGCATTGTTGATCTTCCACAATTTTGCAAATTGCCTGAGTAACCCAATATGAAAATGCACATCCACACACTCAGAGGCAGCTGGGCAGAGGTACCAATACATAGATTAAAATAAAGATCTACAAAAACAGTGATAATGGCTAGGAAAAAAATTGCACTAAAAAATCTGATTGGCATGTTAGTTAATTAAAATTAACAAGAAGGAAGAGCTTAAGGTCACATTAGGGATTACTTTCTGTGACAACTTTTCCAGAGTATTTCATTGTGGGAGGAGGTTAACACCCAATTTATTCATAGTCAAATAACTGTATTTAATCTATTGATGACACGAGCTAATGAAGGACAGGGTGACACAGCAAACTGATGAATGGATAAATTAGGTAAATGCATAAGGCTCAAATTTAGAGGCATATAGGTCGTGTATGGAGCTGTACACCTGCTTTGTGAGTACAGCAGTTAACAGTTTCCTCTTGCCCACTAGTAGTCTGACAAGGTCGAACCTTGATTACTCTGCTTTTACAAGTTTATGCTGAAGGAGATGTTAGCTTGCAGGAAGTTTAAAACCTGGAATATTGGACATTTAACATCAATCTAAAAAATCCTGACTGGATCCATCTGTTCTCTATTTTACAGCTTGGATCACTATTTTACACTATACTGGGCAGTTCTAAACTGCTAACAAATTAGGTCTGCAGTATCTACATCATTGTAAATGACTGCCTATCAGAAGACAAGATGTTCTGTAAAAGATCTTTCATCCTCAAAACATCTCTTAAAAAACGTCAAAGTTAACAAATTGCCTTCTTTTTCTTTTTCTTCCCTTTTTTTTTTCTAGATAATATCCCCAAACTTAAGTATTAGTATTTTTTCTTGTAGTAGATGATAAAAGAGAAATTATTTCTTTCCCTATCTGACAAGAGGAAGAAGTTTCTGGTTTGGATTTACTGTGAGAATTGCTGGTATCTTTTGTTTCAGGATTTCTTCTTTTTCAATATTTTATCCTGGAGCAACTCCCACTACTCACTAGAAAATAGAGGCAATTTCATGCCTCAAAAACATTTTTTCAGTTTATGTTTCAGTAATTAGTATTCTACCCACACTGGTATTGAGAAGGAGTTCTTTAATCAATACTAAGACTAACAACACATAAGATTAAACCCAAAAAGAAATAGAATTTTATTAGACAGTTCACTACAAGAATGCAATTTAGAAAATTATAAAACAATAATAGTTGACTTTGAAGAGCTAATTTTGCAGAGTGGTTTGAAAAGTACATTTTGAAGGGTTATCTGTCACTGAAAGTCTTTGAAAGCCCCTCAATTCTTACAACTGCTGGCATACACTACAGAACTTGAAACATTTTCCTTTTTAAGTATATAGGAGAAAATGACCACTCTACAGAGAAGAAAATTTACCTGAATTAACTTATCATTTGAAGATAACTTTTCTCATGATCTAGTCATTTTTATAGATATGTAGAGGCTGAAGATATAGACGAGTACTATTCAAGCTCCCTGCATTAGGTACATTCCTGAATATACAAATAGATTGCATAAAGGTGCCTTGAATTTTCAAAGAACTGTAGAGGTACTTGCATCTCTCATTGTCTTTAGCTTATTTCCTTACTCCTTAACAAGAATTCTTCATGAGAAGAGAGGCAGAGCTGTTGTGCTGGAAATGTCGGGTTTTTTTTTTTGTTGGGAAGGGTCTTGAAGAACCTTATTGATAGACTGCAAAATAAAAATATAATGAAGAAACTCACCAGATTGTTCAGTCTCTGCTAGTTGCCATGTAATGATATTCACTTGCAGATTTATGCAGAGTCACTAGTGAAAAGGTGATTATGTACAATCTGTCTTTTTACCTGGTCTTTACTCGTACGTGGTTAGAGCACTAAAATAAATTAGGCTAATGAAGAGAATCATGTTTCAGGTACATTTTGAGAGGCTTTAGGCATTTAAATCAACACCTTTGTTGAGTCTTAAATGAAATCTTGGAGCACATGTTTTAATTGCAGGGTGAAAACCGAAGAATACTGGTTTGGTAATCCCCACTGTACAAATTCTAGAAGATGTCATTGAGAGAAATTGTTAGACGTCCACATACACCTTGAGACACAATCTCTCTTAAAGGAATCTGGAAATGTTTTAGCTGAATGACTTTATAGAAGTTGAAGTGCACATTAAAAATACAATGCAGTATTTTGTAAATTCACTTCTGAAATGTAGTGACAAAAGGGAGAGGGTGAAGAAATTAGAGCAGTTTAGATAATTTTATTTTTGTCACTTCAGTTAAAACAACAGCACATATGCTGTGCTTTGACATGAAAAAATCCTAAGTTCTATATTGCTCAGCCATGTGGGGAAGAAGCAGAGCTCTAATTTGAGAAGCAGATACTGTAATTTAAGAATGTATGATGTCATTACCAAGGAAAGTAAGCCAAAAACAGCACAACACAGAAATTGCTGCTGCATCATGCATTGCTAGATTGTTACTCTAAACATAAGGTCTATAAATAAACAGAAATTCTAAATATTTCTTCAGTGTTGATTTAGGCTTCTAATCAGTCATTTTTTGCAATAAAATCATATCAACATATGCAGCACTTTTTAATTAACTGTATGGGTACATTCTACTGATTGTGCAGCTCTGCAACTGTGCCACTTTGTACTGCCAAGAAGTACTGATTCCACTGTAATCATTTAAGAGACATATCCAAATAGGAAATTCCTGCTGCTCCACTTTTTCCTGCATCCCTTTAGTATTTACAGGGCCTTACTTTGTCCTAAAAAACCTGATAGATTGTCTTGCAAATAAACAGAACAGAACAGGACTTGCAATAAGGAAGTAGAAATCCAGGTTCAGAGCTATATGCAAGTAAGCTTCAGCAGTGTAATTTTGAATGCCCTATTATTCACAAGTTACATTTCTGTGTAAATCTTTCAAAGTGTCTCAGGTTTTCTGCAGTGCCTGTCCACAGAGTCTCAAAACCCCCTGCTTTTTCTCAGGGATATAAACTGTTTATGGCTGATTTAAAATACTTTCTGGAATGGATTATGTGTTTTGGAGAAATCAGGTATAGAACTTGTTTTTCTGATGCCTTCATATTTGTGACATATGACATTTACTAACGTGACTGTGGTTCACCCTATCAAAGGTGCAGCAAACCATGACATAGCATCAAAACATAAAGCTAAAATTTTAAACATGTTCTTTGTTGGTTACAAGCTGGACACAAGTATTGAATTCTAAACAGAGATGACAGTAATACTTCTTTGTAGTCACTGCAGTACCTTTATAAATTCTTTATTTGGATTATTTAAGAAATTTAGATATGTTTCTGTAGAATTGGTATCTCTTGTTTCCCAAGGCAGCAGACAACAGCAGTGTCAATATTTGCTAAGATTTCTTTTTAGTAACCTGAATTTTATGGAACTGCTGAAACAGATTATGAATTTTGTAACTAAAATAATCTGCTGGCCAGTGCATGTGAAACAGTGACAGCTTTGTCAATGATTGTTTTGCAATTGTAAGCAAGACATAGCCAGGAAAATTAAAACCAAAACAAATCAGCCAACCAACGATACAAATCCACGCAAAACCTGTGCTCAAAACAGACTAAAAAAAATTAGCTGAAAAAAATTCCTCTTATACTTGTGGAGAACCTTACTTGTGTTCTAAACCTCACAGCCGGCTAATATATTTTTTGTTTAATTATGAAACATGAGGTATGAGTTAATGGCACAAAAGTTCAAGACTGAAAAAACTATCAGTCTGTAGTGAAGGAAAGATTTTTGCATTCAGAACATTCTGAAGTTACACATTTGGAAACTGCAGTCCTTTGTCCTACTGCCTGGTGTAGACAAAATGATCTTGTAAAGCTTAATCTTTCCTTTTTACTTCCTTTGTTTCCTACTGTTTTTCAAATATTTTCCAGATCTTTGAGTTTAAATCTATCTTTAATAAAATAGTACAGAGTATACTTTTTACCTGGTGGTTATGATCTCATAGAAGTTAAGTCAGGTTACTTCAAATAAATGATGTATGAATTTAAACATCAGTACATCATAGATTTAATTTTCACATTAAAAAAACAAATGCTGTTTGCAAAACCCTTTTTAAGCTCTATTTCCCATAAAGTAATATTTTATCTATTTAAATATCTCTATCTCATCCAAATTCCTTAACAATACCCTATTTCTCTAATGAAAGTGCATAATATTTTTGAAAATATGTATCCCATCTCTGCTCATTCCTGATGCAAATATTCACTGCTATTTTCTCCTAAAATGAGCTTGCCCCACGTTAATTGTCAAAACTTGCTTATATTTACAAGCTATCTAGGATGTTCTTTTATCTTTCTCTCTTTTCAAGGTTAGTCTCTTGTTTCCCTTGCAAGCTATTTCCTCAGTGCTGGCATCGTATCCCAATGCTTATTTAATTTGCCATAAATACACAGAAGTTAAAGAAAGAAAAGACCTATCAGGTTATTCTTCCTGCCTCTGTGTCCATTTGGGATTGATCCTTATTGTTCATTCACAAATGTTTTGATCAGTTTAAGATCAGTTAAAATGTTCCGTGTGCTGGGGTTTCTGGCATTTATTAGCTTTGGGATGGTTTTTTGTTGTGTTTTGTTTTTTTTTTTTTTTCCCTGCAGTCTGATAGATTTTCTTTCAGGAAGTTTTATTAAATGTTCTTGGTTTCAAATTGGCATATTCCCTTTCACTGAAATGTGGTCTTATTTTTCACTCCAGCTTTAGCAGAGCAAGTTAAATCAAGTCAAATACTGAGTCACCTCATTTCCATTTAAACACTCTGTTTCCTTTGAACACTTAATAGTCTGAATTACAAAGCCTAGATCCATGGGTTTCATTTTTTATTTTGTAATAGAACACTCTCCTGTACTTTCTTGTATTGTCAGTTGCTCCAGTTATATTCTTTACAAATGTACTGTCCTTTATTTTCATTGATTTTACAACCACTTTATCTCATATACCCTCTGCAACTGTTTGAGTTACTCAGATTCACAACTCCCAACTGGACTTTGAGAGTAAGCACTTTTGCAGTCAGTCTTAAAAGGAAAAAATGGAGTTCAAAATTCCAGAAGGTGTTAATAGGACTTTCCAAAG
The DNA here is from genome assembly GCA_013399835.1 of Leptocoma aspasia. Taxonomy (NCBI): domain Eukaryota; kingdom Metazoa; phylum Chordata; class Aves; order Passeriformes; family Nectariniidae; genus Leptocoma; species Leptocoma aspasia. Next base: position 425,988 of record VXAX01002093.1, read on the forward strand.
GTCTTGCGCTGAGAACTCTTCAAAGGCTCTAAGCAGTTGGTAGAGAAAGCTAAAAATCTGGGGAAAATTTAACAGCAGAATACAAATGATATTTATCTTTTGAAAATTAGTCCTTAGTTAAATCCCTAAAGATGTTTCAGCCGTGCAGTTAAACTGAAAAACTTCCTTATCTTCCTTTGCTTAGTCTGTGGTCCTTTAATTTGGTATAATTTAAAAGGGACGATACAGTTATTCCTCAAGAAAAATGGCGTGACCTCTATAAACATAAGGACCAGGACAAAAGAAACAGTTTGAAAAGGGAATGTGCAAGGGGTTTTGTACCCTGCTTCAGAATAGGCTATGAATCAATAGGCTGAGTGCTGCTACTGGTGTTGGTGTTCAGGAGAGGTTTTTGTGGATGGCAGAATAAATATGGACCAGCAATGTGCTCTTATGGCAAATAACACAAACCACAGGCTGCATTGCTTTGGTAGGGCTGTGGTTTGCAGAGTAGGGATGTGGTTATTGTCCTTCAGTCACTGACAGTGAGGCTGGAATGGGAATAACAGTAGGACACCAGCTGAAGAGAAACAGAAACGGGAATGAATCACATGGAAGAGCAGCAAGATTTTTAAGAACCTACATGTCTGATGGAGACATGATAAGAGGGTCTGGTCTTGTTTAGTCTGACAGAGAGGTGAAAGGCTACAGGGTGATCTAACAGTTACTTACACTTACCTAAAAAGCTGTTACAGTAATGATGGATCAAAACTTTTCCCAATAGTATCAGGCAAGAGACAGTAACCACCAATAATTGCTTGGGAGTTACAAAGTGGACATTAGGAAAAAGCTTACCACCAAGACGGTGATGAAATAGAAATTGTTGTCCTGACAGATGGGTGAATCAGCCCCTGGAGTTTTTCAAGACTCATCTAAACAAAGTTGTAGCTCACCTAGTCAGTAATTTGCAATAGGTCTCTTTCAACAAGAAGAGGACCTCCTCTTGTAATTTTTCATCTAACGTTTTTGTGATTCTGAGAAATTCTGAGTTCTGTAATTCTGAGAAAACTAGAAATCAGAATGCTGACAGAAACAAACTGATGTTTCCTGAGCTTTTTGTTGGAAAGTATTTTCGGTGTATTGTCAGCGCTTCTGTCCTGACTTATGTCTATCCACCTCCTGCCCTAAAGTAATGCCCTGAAGTCTCCGTATTGCTAAAGTGATGGTCTGTCTTGGGCATCAATGGATGTGAATTTATTTGCACTTGTTTTGTGCACAGGATTTGACTTAAAACAACTCAGCAAAACACTGCTGTCAATGTGGACCTTAACCTTGAATATAACCTCGTTCCTGTTGGTATCTTTAGCTTTCCGCATAATCGTACAGGAAAATATTGTAACTGTGGATCATAACAAATATTGTTGGTCAAAAGCAAACTGATGTAAGAGACTACTTGGCTCACCAAAACGTTTTGAAGAAGAACACTTTGCTCCCTCAGACTTATTATCCATTTCTACTATAGCCATCAAATGTAATATTCCTATTAATTTGAATAGTTTACAATCAAGCTCTGGTAGAGATTCATTAAAAAGTAATAATAACAGATGAAGAATGGGTCAACAAAATTTTGCCCTTTAAATTGCTTATCCTCTGTTTCTTTTCTAGCAATAAATGATATTCAATTTCCTAAACACAACTCCAAATGCCAGTGCTATCTTCAAGAAGAGAAATCTTCATTTTTTAAATCAGGGAGGAAAGTGAGGAAAGTAAGGAAAATATAGATGCTTTTCCTATTTGAAGTAGGTATGAACTTGCACTGAGCACTACAAAACCAGAGGCAAGAAGATGAGAGAAATGGCAATCAGCAGAGAAGTCATATGCATAATTAATTAAGCCTGACACATATTTAGAACCCAGAGTCTGGAGAAGGTTCTGTGATGAGTTGCACAGAGCTGAAGCATATGGAAGTCGTAAACATCTGTTTGTTCAAGAGCAGAAAAAAAGGTTTGCGTTTGATAAAGGATATTTCCTGTAGTGAGTTTTTAGATTTTTAAAATCATTTGGAGAGATTAATAGGTTAGCTAAACTCTTAATTTCACTGTTTAGTGGAAATTTTGCTTCATGTCTGCAAATGTAAGTTACAAATCTGGGTATCAAACTATATAATGAAAAGGTACATTTACCAGGTAAGAGAAATACAGCACATTCTATAGTCTCAAAATGTTCTATATGTGTTGGGTAATTAATAAACAGAAGAAACTTGTAAGGTAATAGCAAAATATAAATATATCAAGGCAGAGGCTCTAAGTGACTTTCCATAAACTGCAGAGAAAGTAACTTTAAGAGCCAAGATTAAAAATGTTAAAAAATTGGCCTTTTGCCCTGTACTCAGTGTACAGCCTACATAAGATTTGAAATTCAACTAGTATTTTAAAAAGAAATTATATCTTCAAGGTTTATGATAGCAACTGTTTGAAATTACATTGATTTAAAATATAATACAAAATATGATCCCTTTCACATATTTATTTTGGGGAAGGTTTTAATAATTATAACAGAAATTTTAATATCTTAAGACATCTGGTAAGAAAGTGCAGAATACACGCAAAATTTCAGATAATTTCTTTCTTTTCACTTGTCTCCATCAAGCTCTAAAATAACTCCTTCCTTCTAAGGAATATTTTCTTTTGGGTAACACTGAGAGCCCTCAAGAATCAGAAGAGGATTTTTGTGTTCTTTACATTTATTAGACATGCTATTTAACATGCAAAAACATGTCCTGTTTAGAGACTAGTCATATCAACTTTTCTCTTCATTCTTGCTGTGGAAAAGAAGTGGATGAAAAACTACACAAAATTGCTCCAGCATGATTCCTTTCCATGGGCTGCTCACAGAACAAGCCTGTACACAGGTGGGCCAAATGTATCTAGGTGGCCCTGTTTGAGGAGGAAACTTGGAACAGCTGACTTCCAGGGGTTCTTTTCAACTTCAATCATCCTGTGATTCTATAGAAGTGCCATTTTTTATTTAAAACTTAACACCAAAATACCTCTGGCTTTTAGGGGGTGGCTGGGGTGGGATTTTTGGGGGAGTGAACTCTGATAATTCAGAAAAGACCACTGTAATCTGTATTTTAAGACTGATTGCAATGCAGCGGTGAAGATGATTTTGTTTGCAAAAAAACCTTTTTATATATGCATAAAGGAGTAAAGAATCAGGTTGCTTGCTTGGTTGTTTTTTTCCCCAGGTGGAGTAGATGTTTAGAGTACACCATTTATGTGGGTGTAATGGGATGAGGTTTTCTAAAGAAAAAGGTATGTGGTGAAGTTCAAAACAGAAGATAGGAATGATTCCATTCTGGAATGAGTAACAGATCATAGATCCCTGTGAAAGAAGACAGTCACTGATTTTGTACTCTGAGTGTCCTAATATCCTGGGAGAAGAGGTGTATGAAAGAGAAATCAATCCACATCCTTTAGTATAAAGCTTCAGTTAAAAAGAGGAACATCAGAAAGTACCATTCATCTTTTCTTCAAACCATGTGGTAGTAGATTTCCGTTGCCACAGAATCAAAATTTAATTGTTAAAAAAACTATTAATCAGGTTTTCAAAATCAAAATTTGATTTTGAAATTTTTCAAAAAAAATTTCAAAAATTTAAAAAAAATAAAAAAAGGTTTTCACCTTTCTAAAGGGAATCCATAAATCTGACATCTATATTTACAAGTTTTGCCTTTCTTTGTGACTTTTATTCCTGTTTATCTGGTGTAATTTAAAAGAACCAAATATCATTTGTTCATCTACAGTTACTGATTAAAGTTTATGTTCCAAAATTTGAAATTATAGTCTTTCCTTTAGAACAAATTTTCATTGTGGAAGTTCCATTACATATTAGTTCATGTTGCATTGTCCATGGGTTTTATATAAACAAGATATTTGCCTATCAGACACTTTTCTCTTTTGCCACTGTATTGACCTCAATGTGAAATCAAGGACAGTACTTAAAGCTGCAGTTAGCACTTCTAGTTATTTTGATTTTTTTCAGATCACTTTCCAGTTTTGTGAGATGAATTTCTTTCTATACTCCTATATATGAGGCTACCTGCACCAAAAGTCTGCAAGCTCTTCAAATGATAAAGTTTCCTGTCATTTTGATTCTTATTTTATGAGCTTTTGAGACACTATTCCCAGCAAAAGTTACATGTTGCCTACATGTCATTTGTAGTTTAGATTCTTAGTGTGAAAAGTACCTTCCACTAGCTTTTAAATCAAAATTACCACCAATGTCAGATTCCTGGCAATCACAAAAATTCAATTATTTCCTGATAGCAGAATGACATATTCTCCTGACTATGTTTTCATTAAATATCTTAAAGCTGTAAATCCCAGCAATTTTTCATTTTTCTGTGTAATAATCTATAGTATGTCAGAAAGCTTTTAGTCTTTAGTTATAATAATAACTATATTTATTTTTCGGTACTTCATAGTAATGATCTATATACAATGCCCTCCAACACAAAGATTGAAACTTGGTACAGTGTAATTGTAGCTGTCTTATATTACTTAGGCACATTCCTAATTTATTATCAATTTCTATTCTAAACATCTATGTGTATATAGTGTACCTCAAAGACTCCATTGGTAAACTTCCCAGGCTGATGAGACCAGCAGCAAATATTGGCTTGACAGCAAAAGGCTAAGAATTCTGTTTGCATGTGTGGTGCCTTTTCTTGCTAGCACTGGACCTAAAAACAAACCATAGCCACTCCCCTGTTTGGTCCTTCCACACATGTGCTTCGCAGATGTGTCATTATCCTATCTGCCATCTGCTTTTCTGTTATGTAAAATGAGATATATTGACAAAATCCTGATTGTAGCCAATCCTAGACATTTGAGAATATATAAAAAATGCTATTTTATTTGAGTATTAATTTTTGGTACCTCTAGGAATTTGGCCTGTCACTTTTTTTTTTTTTTAATTGGTTGGTTTTGGTGAGAGTTGCAAAGACACAAATAATGCTCTTATCTAATAGGCAATTTCTTCTCCAGAAGGTTCTCTTATTACATGTCTTTTTGTATTTATACATAAACATTTCATTTAGCAGTGAATTATTCTCTATATTTTCTTCAGACTTTTCATCTTTGTAGCTGGGCAGGGAAATATTGCTTTTTAAATTTCTTAGATTAATATTCAATAACAACCTACTTCTTTTTTATTATTTATTTATTTATTTCTAAAACATTCACATTGGTATTTGACAGTGAAGTAATCTTAATTTGTTCATTTGTTCTACTACTCCCACACTATTGTAATTCAGCTCCCATGGAGTGTCAGCAGAAATCTATTTATCAGCTGCATCTTGTTCAACATACCATTGCAGGGTTCCTAAACAACAACAACAAAAATCACATTCCATTACATTCTATCAGACATTCATTGGTTCCCAGATTGCGACAAAAATTGTTTCTGTGGCATTGTCTGTGGCTTTCTCTTCTCTCACTTTTACTACCATATGTTTTTTCTTCACTTTTAATCAACCTCAGCACATTCTGAACAAGCAAAATCCAAATTTCTGTTTAACACCTACAGACTATTAGTGAAGATTTCATTTCTATGTAGTTTTTTCCTATAGCTTGGTTGTAAAGAAGTAGTATATATATAAATATATTATGTTGTCTATTTGCTAATGAAGATAGATGATGCAGCAAAGGAGGAGAGAGGAGAAGAAAAGCTTCAAATGCAGAGAAAAACCATAAGGATGAAATTGAAAGACAGGAAATATAACAAGGAAAATACCTTTTATAAAACATTGCATATGAGTCCTAAACACATTAGTATGATCTGTGCTACCATTACTTCTGTCCCCAAGAAATCCTCAGCAAAGAAAGTTTCAAGCAACATCAAACAGAAGGATGATTTCAAGAAGAACAAAAAGTTATAATCAGCATATTTAATCAATGCCTCTGAGTATATTTGCAATAGAGGACACTAACTGCTTGGCACAGTCAGTGAGAATACTTTATCCTAGATGACTGCAGAGTCTGTGTGGCAAAAGGATTAAATTAACTGGGGAGATTCAGAAGAAGCAAATCTCCAGGATCAGGCAGAATTCAAGCCAAGTTATTTACAGGACAACAGAACAACAGAATGTCATTCACAATGGAGGGAGATCAAAAATGAAGGTCTCTAAAAACTAAGAAGGTGAAATAGGGAAACAAAAGCAGTATCACTTGCAGCCACTGAAATATGAGTCTGATGAGTAGAAACCAGGACTTCAACTGTGCGCAATGTGTGAAAGAAATTTTATAAAGGAAAACAAAGAAACATTGAGGTTGGTGTTATGTTGATTTCCAAGTAATGCATTTACAAAAAAAAAAAAAAAAGACATTTCTTATTTTATCCTACTTGCTTATTACTATAAGTCAGATGACTTGTCTTCTGGTGGAGACAATATTAGTGTGCACAAACAGTGCCACTAAAATTCTCTGCATGAGACCTTCCATTCACCAAACCCAGGAGTACCTGAAGACCAGCCCTTAACACCATTTTGATATGATGGATATCTCAAGCATTATATTATTTAGGATCAAGATCTATTGTTTTTAGGCTATCAGTAATGTTTCACAATAAACAACACATAAGGTATTACTTTTAAATTTCAATCAATTTGATGGAATTATTCCTTAAGGAAATCAGCTGCTGTTACTATGGATCACCATTTTGTTTCAAATTCATAAATCTGTATTGATTTTCTGTGGCATATAATATTTGGGTAATAGCTCAAACAAAACCCATCTGGCATATTCAGCTGGGGATGCTGAATTTAGTGAATCAGACTGAAAAGTTACAATATGCTGTGTCAGAAACAACATGTCAGCTATTCAAGAGGTAATAATTAAGGGCACAAAAGGAAAGAGAAATAAAATAATAATTTAAATACAAATAGAGGAAGCAACAAAACAAAATGAAAGTTTATTGCACAAACACATGTACACAATAAAGTCTTTGTTTGAGGAAGAAGAGCATTTAATAATTAAATATATGAGCTGGCATTTGATTTACACAGCCAAAGAAGACATTTTATACATCATAGAATGCAGGGAGGTATTGCTTGGATTTCCTAACTTGTATTCTAAGTAGCAAAGTGAGTGCTGCAGATATGTGATATTCTTGAAGTTCCTGCACTGGAAGGAATATCATCACATTTGCTTATAATTTAATGTTTAGTTCAATGCTAAAGGCAGCAAAATAAAAATACATCTAGAGTAGTTAAAGAACCTTCTATTAGAACTCAGAAAAATACAAATATCACCCTCTGGCTTCTTTTTAGGCATGAGTGAATATGTAATCTTTAATTCCTAGGTGGTATTTGGCAAAATGAAGTTCAGCAAAATTCATCTGTTAGTAAGTAATGAGTAAGGAAAACTAGAGTAGTTTTAATTTTTTCCTCTTTTAAAGCAAGTGGCACACACACAGTTAACCATATAGTGAGGCTGCTGTCACAACAAAAGTTGGTAAATTATGGTTTTGTAAAGGTGTAGTTAGAGGTATAAAACAACGGCAAACGTTGATCAGTCTCTTAAGCTAGGCTGGAACACGTATGTAACAACTGGTGGTGTTTTGTAGTGTGGAGCACACCTCCAGATGACAGCATTTTATGACAATACAAAGAGAAATTAAGTACTATATGTGAAATAACTTATAGTTTTCTTTTGTATTAGATGAGACCTACTCTGTCAGAAACATGGTTCTAATACACCCATACATAACAACTTTTGGGGTTTTTTGTTGGAATTTTTGGTTGGTTGGTTGTTTTTTCTTTTTTTTCTAAATAGACAACAAAATATAGCAGGGAACTTAGAGAGGATGGCAGCTTTTTGAGAGCAATTATTTAAGCTGTCATAAACTGCATAAGAGATAGGCTACATGCCTGAGCTATATGGTAGTTGAATACAATGGGAATTTATATTACTGATTAAAGATAAAAATATTTAAATTTGGGAAAAAAATGAACCATACTTCTGCAGCCAACAAGAGTACATATCTTACCATGACTTCACTTAAGTTAGTAATTCAAAGGTTAGATAAGATGTTCAAACTAAGAAAAGAATACAAGTAACTTCCAACCACAACTTCTAATCTTAATACTCTAAGAGCTTAAGGTATTGGTGAATTAAGATCTCTACTGGCACAATATTCTTGATCTTTCATCCTAGCTCTCAATTTATAATAATTTTTTAGATTACCCATATGGTAAAAGACAAATTTTTCAACTTGGTAGCCCAATTAAATTAATTTCTGTTCTTTTTAACAGACATCTTCAAATTTTTATTCTAATATTTTATACAAAAAAGAGTAAACCCAATACTACTGCATTGCTACATTTAAATCAGAAAATCATATTTAATAGTATTAATTTCAGCATCTTGGTTGGAGACTCCCATCTGTCCTCTGTTTCATTGTGTTATCAGGAGCTTTTGAGAAAATATGAAAACAAGATGGAAACATAAAGCACTTTTATTCTGAATTAATTTTGCAAGTAAACAGCCATACTGTTTATGATTTCTGAATAGTCAGTTTGGCTCATTATAAGTAAATAACAAATAACTGAACAGCAAGGTAATAGTGAATAAAAATTCTATTTAAGTCAAGAGAGAGCTTTACTACTGACTGTAACAGACATAAGATTTAACCCAGTAGAAACTGAGTTTCTCACACTGAAATTTAGTGTGAGATTTTTTGATGTCCTGATTTTTTGTTATAAAATAGTAATACAAAATTTAAAGCAGAGCCTCAACCTTTGAGGATGCATACTTCAGAAGAGAATTTTGTCAGTTCAAAGATCTACTTATTTTCTTTGCTGGAATGTCACAACTGAAATAAAATTTATATGGAAAAGTACATAAATTTTGTTTTTCCATTTATATTAACAGCTGGAATCCTGAGTACACAGAAAAATATACATCTCTTATGAAAACCAGTGTGCTAGTTCTCAATTATTTAATTTTAAATATACATCTTTGCTTCAGAACATTAGTTCAGAACTGAATGTTAACTCAAGGGCCTGTTTCCCCCATATAATTTAGTCATATGTTTGTACTGCATAAAAAATTCTGAGCAAGCTGGTATATCCACATTGACTAGCAGTGAAATAGCATTCAGAGGCAAAGATAATTAGCAATTCTGTAGCATTGGTTTGCTTGCAGCTTTTTAGTACTTCTTTATGATGCTTCATTGGACAGACACCAAATACACCCTAAAAAGGTAGATTTTGGAAAATAGGTTTCTAAATATTTTTTTTGTTCTTAAGCTAAAGCTAAATGCATTGTTTGAGCACATAATTAATTTGCAGCCATATTTAGAACTCATCTTTCTTACTTTTGCACTTTGCATTTCCTTTATTTTAGAACACGTCTTCATGTACAGAGTTGGCACCAGAGTTACAGTTTTAAAAATGAAGCATCAATAGCACAGTCTAATGTGCTTGCAAATTATGTTTCCCTCTGCTGAAGTCCAGACAAATTCAGGTGAAGTTATGTGTTTATCATATCCTCATGACTGGGTCAGGATTTAACCTAGATATGGATCCAACTAGGGGGGCTGAAAACTCTTCTGGACTTACCATTGCCAGTTTTTCAGAGAGCTGCTGAACCAAGACAGCAATGTTAGCTCTGTAGCCTAAAATTTTGAGTGATCAGAGCCCTAATTTCTGTAATGTGTCCCTGTTTAGCCACAGCTCTGACTTAGGTACCTGATTTTTTAAGGGGAAAAGTTGAAACTTTGGCATGTGCCATATTAATTATTTTACTATTAGTTGCTTTATTATTCTATCTATCTATCTATCTATCTATCTATCTATCTATCTATCTATCTGTCTGTCTGTCTGTCTGTCTGTCTGTCTGTCTCTCATTATCTACCAACCTACCTACCTACCTACCTACTTGCTTATTATTAGTAGTACTTGGTGTGAAGTGTTAATGGCACCATGCCCGTTAGGCTCCCATTTTTAATAATTTTTATTTTTTAAATGTAGAAGGAATATATGACATTAAAAAAACCAAAAAAACAAAAAAAAAAGGATAACAGAATGTTAAAACTAAAACTATATCTATATTAAAAGACAGATAATTTTCTGTGCCAAGATTAGACCTTGGCACGGGCTACTATTTTCTGAAATCCATGACCTTGATGAGCTGAAAGGACTTCTTTTTCTTTCTTCCTCTTCCTGTAGCTAAGTCAAAGCTGCTTATTCTCGTCTTTTTTTTTTTTTTCTTTTTTTCTTTTAAGCTGCTTATTCTCCTCTTTTTTTTCTTTTTTCCTTTTCTGGAGTGCATGTAAAATTGCCTCAATAGATCATGGCCAAAGAAATCTGAGGTTGAAATAGGAGATTCATAACATTAGCAAAGGGAAATAGATACGTCAGGTACTAGGCAAAATATTAGAACTGTTACATAAAGAATTTGAAGCTAGACTAATGTATCTCTCTACTCTTCCATGAATACAGACAAGGATTTGATTTTTTTTTCAATTTCTCTTGTTTACCTCATTTAAATTTTTTTGAGAAGAGCAATGGGAAACTACCAAATCAAGCTATTCATTGTGTTTGAAAATATATTTTTGTATCAGAGATATATTATTCAATTCCATTTCTCTTGAAGTGAGTGAGTAATAGGACATGGCAATAGGATAAGGTGCAAAATTCTACAGCTTCATATGGTTATTTTAGGTTTGGAATCTAAGTCAGATTTTTGTAGAGAATTATTTTTTAAATAGTTTTCTTTCTTCCTGTTTGCCTTACTCTGTTAGAATATTCAGGGTCTTGTGACAGAAAAAGAGATTTTAACTTTTCTCTGCAGGGTAAGCTAATTAGATAAAGCAGAATACAGATTACAACCATATAAATCTGATTGTATTAAGACTGTGCCACTTTTTTCATTCTTTCAATAAAGCCAGGAGGGATTGATCCTAAAGACTTTTTAATCACTGTGCATGACATTAGAAATATTTTTTCAACCCTATGCTATCAGACTGATTGCTTAGACATGAAAATCTATGTACCCTCTATTAACGAGTATAAGTTGGTTTGTTAGTGCAAAAGAACTGATGGACTGTCACATAAGCAGTTTCAAATGAGAGACTGATTTGCACTGCTGCAATATTCAAAAGATTATGAAATACAGTCACAGTATGCAACAAAGAAAATGGTGCATCTAAATAGCCTAAGGATTTTATGATAAACATATATGTATGTATATATATATATACACACCATGTTAAATGTATACAATCTATGTATAACAATATTTTCATATCTAAGGACTATTTATATACAACTTTCCTACAGTATTCTTTATAAGCTTAGTGATGTCAATATTATATCTGGAACAAAGCAATGGCTACAATTCCATGTTCATTTTATTTCTTACGAATCCACTCCATCTGAACATGGCAGGTGCTCCTTGACACAGATCTTCTGAAGATTTTAGTCCTTTAAAATCTAAATCCTATATTTGAAGAACTGAAGACAGAGTTACAATTTTGCATCAGGTAAAGTTATCTTTCAAGTCTGCAAGCCAGAGTACTGAGGATTATTTTTTTTTTCCAAGTGCTGTATCAAGTGTTGCTCCATGTCTTTGGAAGCTATAGTAGCAAGGAGGTTGGAATTATATTCACACTGCTGAATCGATACTATTAACAGTCCTTACATTATCCTGCAGGTCACTTACTATAGAGGACAAAGTTGTAAATCTAGTGAGGATCCTTTAGACACCAAGTCAAAGGTTAAAACAGGCTACAAACAGCTAAACTGTTCCCATGGGAGCTTTCTATGCACAGTATGCTGGTGGGATATGAGTTTCCACAGCAACCACAGAGCATGACCCTCCTAAATTATGCAATACACTTATGATTCCATAAGCCTAGCTAGTGTATTTGTATGGTCTCCTCACCTATTATGGTAGTGAATATATTTTTCAGCTCTCCTTGCATTACTTTAAAACTAGATTCCTAAGGAACCTCGCAAACCATAAGAGCTGATGAAATTATGTAAGTGACTGGCATGTACACATCAGATAAACCAATAGACTCATGATCTCGGCAATTTCAGGAAGTCATCTTTACACAGGAATTAACAGATTGTTACTAATTTTTACAAGGTGTTGTTTTATAAATAATGGTGAGAAGAACTGGGAAAGGTTTCATTTTCTTTCCTTTGTTCTTACTTATTTTTAAATGAATAAGAAATTTGATGTGTGGTACTATAAAGATGTATTGTTCTGCTAATATATCCTCACTTGTTTCTCCATCAGCATATGGGAGGGTAGCCATATTTAAGCAACTTTAAAAGAGAGATTTCTGGAAATGCCATTACTTATAATATTAAAAATATGAAGATCTTCCAAAAAATTGTTGCTTCAAGCAGTATATAGTCCCAGAGCCTCACATAAATTATAATTTTATAATGCATCAGTAATAAGACTAATGACTTATTGTTGTGGTAATCTATTACCTAAAGTCCTATTGTCAAAGCTGCTTTGACAAAGCTGAGGAGCTGAACTTTTAACCAGAGAGATTTCATTCTAAATAAATAATCATAAAAAAAAAAGGGGGAATAGATAGGTGTGATTATTCCTGGAGCACAGCTAAGTGAAGGAAATGAAAAGAAAATGGTTATGGTCTGCCTTGCTCCAGTTAGCAAAACAATTATATGCTGAACTTAAACCAAATTGATTTCTTATTAAAATGCATTTCTTAAGATATGACCTTGAGTGTGAAACTTACTTCAGTTGCACAACTCAGCTTGATGCTCCTGGTGTACCATAAGTTCTCATGTCAGGTTGGTGTGTACATTATATAGTTTGAACTGCACAAATCTCAATAGTCTGTAGGAGATTGGCATTGAAAGCCTTAGTGGGATCTGTAGATCCAGTGCCAGAGCTTTCCTGCACAGCTTCATTTTTGGGGGACAAAGAGAGAAATAAGTCCCATTTGGCTGAAAAGCTCAAAGGATGACTTGCAAAAAATAATTAAAATTACATACTGAATAGAAACAAGGATTCATATACCAAAATCTTCTCTTAAGCATATTTTCTAAGAATCTAACTAGTAGGCAATAGGGACATTTCTTTGTAAAGTTATACAACAGTTCATATAGACAAATTAAATGGATATACATATCATAAAAAGCAGATGCTTTGCTTTTGACCTGTTTATTTTTTCCCAAAAATACCTTGTGTTCTACTTCTGTTTCATGTATGATTTTCCTCCAAATCCTAAGAGTTGATTGGAGATCACTGAAAGTCATCAAACTGTAATCAGGGTACCAGAAGCAGTATCTGACCAAAAAAAAAAAAGACAAAACACAACAAAAATAATAATGATAATGATAATACTAATAAAAATAAAATAAAGCTAAATATTTTTATCATGACTATTGGAAAAATCCAAAGAAATAAACCTAGGGGGTTTCGGTGTACTCAGTGATTTTTCTGACAACGTACTAAAAGTAAAGGCAAATTATGGATGAATAAGAAAACCCAAACTATCAAAGCCAAAATTCATTTCTATGCTTCAAGACATGATTTAAAAGGCATTTGTCAATAAAACAAATCAGATAAAACCTTGGAGGCAATCAAGGAGACTCAGTTCATGATTTCTTTCAGAACTAAGGAGTTTTTAGTTTCGGAACTTTAAATGATACCTAATTTAGGTTGCAGCCGACTTGACTTCTGAAAACCAAAGAACTGAACCTTGGTGTGTTAAATTAAGTTTGTGAAAAACTCACAAAAATTATGCAAGAAAAAGAGTTATCTGTCAATTCTTTGTCTTTTATAAATCCCATGCTATATTCTGTGTTTTAGAAAGATAAATATATCACCTAATATTGCAATAATTAATTTATTAAATACTGAACAAGAACTGCATTTTCTCATTTGTAGATGATACTGAAAGGAGTCCATCACTGAGTCCATCACTATAATCCAATATGTGTTTTATGCTCTAAAGCCACTTTTCAAAATGTCAGGCTTGCAAGCACATTTGTGTATATTTATTAATTCAAATAAGTTCTTCTAATTTTCCAAAATGTTGAAGTATCTGTTTATTTTTGGGGGGGTTAGTGAAAGTTCTGTTTTGCTTGGTTTTTAGGAAGGAGGGAAGGAGGGAAGGAAGGAGGGAAGGAAGGAGGGAAGGAAGGAGGGAAGGAAGGAGGGAAGGAAGGAAGGAAGGAACCACAATTGATATAATTCTGTGGGGATAGGCTCATTTGAAAAATTCTGAGAGATTAATGAGCAGCGGGTCTGTGCTTTGATAATTAATCTCTGTTAACAAGTTTTAGTCCATGCATGCAGTATTTATTTTTTGTTTTGGTACATTTTGAGAGGGTGGAGGGAAGGAGAAGATTATGGGATCTTAAACACAGAACGAGACAAAGTGTTAATGGGAGAGATTACTGCTGTATAATCCTTAGCAAATGGCATAAATATCTGTACTGCTACCACACCTGCTTGCAGAGATATGTCATTGCCAGGAATTTAGTTGCTGTTTCTGTGGCCTCTGTAGCAGTAAGAAAAATTCAAACTGAAGCTGTTACTCTGTAAGGTTTCCTTCCAAATCCNAAACTTTCTTGCTTTGTACAAATCCTAAATTGAGCTGGAATAAAATTGTATCAGTCACAGATGATAGTAATACATTTACTGTTCATTGTAATAATTTGTCACTGTTCAGACTCCTTCTTTTCCAAGCAATGTGCTAAATCCATATAATATTATTGGACCCTTTAGCTCTCACTCAAATCTCTGATGCAGCTGAATATGATAGACCAACATTGTCAAAAATTTGCAATCAAAGCTCAAGTAGAAAGAATTATTTTTTTTGTATGAAAATCTGTGCCCATTTTATTGGACATGCTATAGAAATAAGTTTCAGGAGCTAAAAGATAAAAATAGATCTTATTGTATCTAAATAAAACTTCTGTCACAGACTTTCTTTGAGACTTGTAAAGCCCCCTCTAATGCCCTTTTTCCATGCTTTCCTATTCTGTATTCTCTGACTTTTCTGTCATTCATTCTTCATTTTTCCAATAAAAAGTGTGATTTCCTAAGGGAAAGGTTACTTTTTTCTTCTTTATTCATATTCAGTCTTTTTGACTTATGTGGGTTGACCTGATCCAAACATTATTAGGGCAAAGAGCTGAAAAAAATAGATAAAAAACCCTACTACTACTACTACTACTACTACTACTACTACTACTACTACTACTACTACTACTACTAATAATAATAATAATAATAATAATAATAATAATAAGAAGAAGAAGACAATGAAATGAAAGGAAAAATAATAAAGTTGGGAAAGGATGAGAAAATCTCTAAGAGGCCACAGACTTGAAATTACCATGAAGATAGAAATTATGCAGACACTATTTCAAAGAAAAGTAATGACAGGCAAAACACAATACAGCTCACCAAATATTACGATAAAGCAGTATATGACGAAAGATACCATGTAGAAAAAAGCAACAGAAGAGTTTGACCATTGGAAAAACAAAAATTCACCTCAAAAAACTTAGAATATGTTTATAAAAACAGAGCTGTAGCAACAAATCTTCTAGAAAAGTACTGTTGATCAAAAGAAGAAATACTTGTGTAATACATGAATGAATATTTTGTGAGTTTTGTCCTCCATACTACAGATGAAAATAGCCCAGTTTGTGAGAACCAAAGATGTACTAAATATGTTTGAAGAAAGAAGTGTGCAGATGAGTGTTTAAACCTAAGTGAACAAAGGCAATCACATTCAATTGAGAAATGAAACGAAAAAAACCCAAGAAAATAGATCTTTCAAATCCCATGCATACAGTTGAAATACTAAACAGACTTGTCTCTTGCTTTAAGTAAAAATATAAGTATTTAACCAATAAACCAGTTAGTTTTAATAAAGCAGTAAGTCCAGATCTAGATTTGTTAAACTGTTGAAACTACTCCAGATGTTCTGCAGAATTCATCTCACATATTTCAACATTTAACTTCTGAGATCAATTTTGTTAAATTTGGGACAAAACAAAGGTTTCAGGTGATACTAGAATATAAAAGAAGATGTAACTCATATACACAAGCTGGGTACTTTTTAATATAGAAATGTTTTAATTTGGCTGTATGGAGATTTTTTGTATACAGTATCTACAATGTATGTACATATATATTATTATCTGTGATGTATTTTCTTTTCCTTGAGTGAAAATGAAAATAAAAGTAAGTTTTCCTATTAGCAGGCCCCTAAGCCCTCTGTCCTTGAGATGCTGTATTTACAAAACTGACTTGCACACCTCACCTGGAAAAATCTGGTTAATGATAAAGTTTGCCTATGATTAGTCACCTTTTCCTTAGTTTTTATTTGCAGATGAATTTTAGGTGCCTTTTCATCTGTCTTTTATTAAAGATCTTAGCAACTGTTCAAAACAGTGCTGTAAACATTCCGGTAAAAAAGTGCATTTTTTTTTTCTTTATTCTATTTTGTCAAATTTGAATGAAACTTAAAAGCTGATTGTTCTATTCCTAAAGACACGAAGACGTGCAGATTTCCGGAAATGCATATATCAGTTCTGAAAAAAATGAAATTTTAAACTATCTGCCTGCATAATGCTCATTGCCTGGTACAGTATTTGAACAATATTTTCTTCTGTGATCAAATTTGAGTAAGAGATAATCTTTGTGTTCATATCAAGATGGCAATCAGCTGGTGATGCCCACCCACTTTTGTAAAGTTCTGTATGCACTACAAAGCTGAGCCAGGCTGAGTGCAGTGCATATAATCTGAGTAAGATAAGCCAAGTGAAACAAAACTTCTATTTTTCAAAGTCTTTTAGAACCGGTAAAGATTTAATCAGCTCACATTGATTTTATGGCACCGTGTCCTGCTTCTTAATGACTAAGCCTGGTAGATTTTCACTTTTTATCAATCCAGACAAAGATGGCTGACATTAAAAAATAAAGAGAAAACTTGTTTTTATTTTTCTTTACATGGATTTTTTGTTTAAAAAATACTGGAAAAATATTACTCTGGAGTTAGTAGAGCAGAAAAATCAGTTAAATTTATGATATCCATTAACAATCAAATTAAAACTAACATCACTATAAGGTAACATATAGAATCCCAAATGTATTGAAAAGTTCTAGCAATTACTGAACTTTTAACTTCTGCCTCGAATTTCCTTTATTTCACTGGGAACAGCAATCTACTGAACAGGCAAATAAAACATGCTAGGATTTATCTCATAAGAATTATTTATTCCCTTTTAGCAAATCAGCAGGAATATAGGCATGGGTATTGTGTGGTGGGTTCAGTGCTGGCAGCTTGCCAGTTCACTCATTTTCCTGCTGTGAGATAGAGAAGAGCAAACAGGCTCAAACTTTAAGAATGCATAAAGAAAAGTTTATTAAGAATGACTAAAAAGAAAAAGGGGAAAAAAAAACCAAACCAAAACAAAACTCCTCATGACACCTCTCCCTTCCACCAAACCATTTCCTTTTCCACCATCAATGCAAAGGAACAAAACCAAGACATTTCAGTCAGTTTAACACTCATAGAAATAGTCTGTCCGTATCTCCCTCAGGAAGAGAAGTCCCTTCTGATTTGTCATGAGGAAAAAACTCCCCACAAGAAGAAACACAACAGAGTTCCTTGTGGGTCTCCATTGACTTCACGTGCAACCCGCCTGGGGGGAAACTTTGCATAGAAGCCTTCCCCATTCCACAGCTTTCCCAGGGCTGTTCATGGGCCATTTCCAAACCGTGGGGTCTTAGTTTTAAAAACGACAGTTCAACAGAGCCAAGGTTCTCATAAGTCTCTTGGAGGGTGGTTCTGTCCTCCATCCCCTCATTTGAGGGCACCTGATGCTTTTGGCCTACTCTCTGCTTCTCCATTCCATCTCTTCATTGGATCACAGCCATCACAGCCACTTCATCATCTGCTCCAGCTTGGAGCCCGTTTCCTGGCTCTGGAATTTGAAACTGCCCCTTCCCCAACAGATTTTCAGAAATATGTTACAAAGAAACAGAGTCTTTTCATCTCCCATGATTCACCAAAAAGGGTTTTCAGTTCTCTCCTCTTCCCTCCCATCTGGCCTGGATATCTTCCTTCACTGACCTCCAAGTCCCATTCTGTTCTCTTACATAGCTTCATATCTCAACTTTTCTCTCACGGGGAGAAAGGTGCGGCATTGAAAGAGTTAAGTTTCAGTTCTGGGCCAGCCGGCTGGTGTCACATGATCCCAGCACAAAAGCCGATGGATCGGAGGCTTCTCTCCCTCCTGGGCTGTTGCCCAGGGAAAAGAAGGGAAAAGTGGTCTCGGAGAAGCAGCTGGGCTGAGCCCCTGCCTGGGGCTTGCGAGTTTCCCCCCCCTTTTGCCCGCTTCTCCACCCTTCCCTCTCGCGATGGGATGGGGGAAGGGCAGACCTTGCCGTCTCTCAGCTCGGTTTTCAGAGCAGAGACGGCCCACCGCTCGGCTCCGGCCCGCGGCAGAATGCTGGAATGTGCCGAGAGGGGAAGGGGAAGTGCTCCCCGGGAAGGGTTCGGCCCAGCCCGCGGCAAAGGCCGCCCGGCCCGGCCTGGCCCGAGGCGGCATGAGGCTGGGCCGGCTAGGTGTTACCTGGTTGTCGGCCAGAGAAAAAAGAAGAGAGCGAAAAAAAGTTTTTTTCCAGCTTAACAGCTGTGCATTGCAGAGGAGTTTTACCACCTCATTTCCGGGGGACACCCCCATAACCATGACATATTGCCAAAAGGATTTTAGACTACAGTCTCCCGCGACAGAATTGAATTGCAAACTTCATTTATCTGTCCTGAAGTGCTATACTATCAACAAATGTAACTGTAGAGAGTAAATCAGTACGTTTTCTTAGTCAAAGTTATTTTTCTCCAACTTCTGGCTGTTGGGGCTACTGGCACTTTGTTGCATGTCCAGACAAAACTGAAATTCAGTAAGTAAGGCACAATTGTTTTCATATTTGGCTTCTAGGTGTTCCAAATTATTAAGCTATAGATAATAGTTGCTCTGTCAGATGTTCTTGGAATCTCAAATGAAAACTATTCTGCTGATGTCCAGGAGAATTGACATTTATATTTTATTTTTACATGTTCCTCTGGAAAATCATATTTTGCCCCTTGATTTCCTCACCCAGTTCCCTTCTCACGGATTAATTTTGAAGGTCAGCCTTGGAATAGGCATTTCAAACTCTTCAGATGAGATAGAGAAAATCTTGAGATAGAGAAAATCTTGAGGGCTTCTTTACATATTTCAGAATAATTTATTGTGTTCAGAGTATAGGATGTCCAAAGGTCTTTTATGTGGAATAACTCGGAAAATCTTGAGGAACAGTAAAGACATCTGAACTCAATCCCACTTCATGCTCCATAGCATCTAATGCAGCTGAAATACTGCTGATTCCAGAAATCTTCATTTTCCTGTTGGTGTGGAGTGTTCTATATTCCATGGACACATACCAGAAAACTTTCAAAGATCAGCAAAGAACTGTCTCTTTCCCAGTTCAGTTTTCTGTATCTCTGTATATTTTGTGGAGAGCTTGCAGGGTTATAGGAGTCTGAATAGACAGGATGGGGCAGGGCAGGGAAAGTGCTACTGCTCACTCCTGTACACCACTGAATGGAACCAAGGAAAAGTAGTGAAGGCTAAAACATGTATATACATGAACATGCAGATGACGTGGTGAATTCTTTAAACTAATTCAGACAAACAAAAGGAACCTGGCTGTTGCTACATCATCCCTGAAGTACTCTATCCTTGTACTAAATTCTGAGTGCCTCCCAGTGGTGTTTGCATTTCTGGCCTCTAATGAATTTTATAGTACAATCCTGCTCAGTACTTGTTGCTTGCAACATGTATTCTGTTTCATTTGTTCATGTCACATTTGTTTAATGGGATTTACTTTCAGTTAAGACATTGTTTAGGTAGAATATGAATGGCAAAACTGTCCATGTAGTAGCAGCTGTTCTAGTCAAGGGCCAAATATATCTTAATACAATTTCACTGAACACCAAAAATATTCAGGAGTGATATACTGGACATTTTACATGAAGTTGGTAAAAGTCTCATGAAGGACATAAAAAAAATTGTTCTTTTATTTTTTTATTTTGGAAATGAATGTCACATGCAACTGTGTTAATTCAATTGTTATTACTTACAATTTTACAGTAATAGGAATGGAGCCCTTATCTTTCTTAATCCTGTGCTGATATATTAATTCATCTCCCAAAAGACTTTTTTTTAACCAATGAACATATAAAGAAGAAAAGTTTTAAAGTGAGTTACTGTAAGTACATACAAAAAGGTCTTTGGGTCCTTATGTGGCTGTAATAAAAATTGAGGAATTCTGTCCTATCAACCCCTGGCCAAATTTTGACAGTATCAAGCAGCCTGATGCCTATGTTGAGGAACATTCTCTCTCTAGATATGTAGAGATCTGACAATCTCTGTATCCATAGCTCTCTGTAGAACAGTGAAACTGTATTTAAGTCAACAAATGAAAGATTCAATCTAAAACTGAAAACAGCCCTCTGGATGAAAGGAAAAATGAATCTGCAGCTTCAAGGTCAAAGATGTAGCCAGTACAACAAAACAGGAAAACAACAATATTCTCTCAATGTATTGTACCAGAACAGTAATTAAGTAATCTCTTGACCTGGGAATAAGGGTTGTCACATGAACTTTAGATGAGAACATTTCTATTTCCATGTTTAATCAATGTCTACATATTTTTTATTAGGAAATCACTGTCAGAAAAAACAATTTAACCACCACACTTCAGAATGTCTCCTCCACAAATCAAGCATATATAATTGTTCTATGCAAATTAGTAAAACTATAATTATTGTAATTATGTCTCACACAGCTGGCATTAATTATGGGTGAAAATTCTCTGCAAGCTTTTGAGCAACTGTTGTGTGCACTGATGACAGAAGATTCCACTGAAGGGTTCAGCAGAACCACATGCTAAGGAGTCCAGTTATGTGACCAAAAGTAAGATGTATATATCCTGAGGAACTCTAGTTAAATCCCTTCCGTAGCATTGAACCACCAGAGAAATTACTGAATCACTAGAGAAATGCAAAGAAATTGCTAAATTTTAACAGAAAATATAATTTTTTTCTAAAGTTTAATGACGCATTAGTGAGTGAAAAAGTGAGAAGATATTAAAAAAGAAGTGCATAACGTGCTGTTTCTGAGGGCTTATCCGGTGGGGTGGATGTGGAACAACATTCCAGTGGGAAAAAAAAAAAGTCAAGAAAAGTAGCCCTACAAGAGGACTTCCTCTCTCTCCCCTTCTCCCCCTTGCTTCCTTTTCCCTACACATTTAAAATTACAAAATAAAGTCTGCATTGTTGAACTGGCATTTGGTTTTGTGTGCACCTTGATTCAGGCAGAGGACTTTAACATCAAATTGTAACGCTTGCCTTGCATTCCTTGTCATCTTCCCTCATTACTTAAAATAGATTAGTTGTGGGACTGAATCATTTATGGTTGATTGCTGCCTGATCTTCGATTCCTAACAATTGTGCTGCACCCTTGAAATTGTTTCTGTCTTGAAATTGAGATATCTGGTAATCCTTTTGCTGTGTCAGCCTCGTATATGCACAGATATGAAGGGTAATGAATGTTTCACCCTTGCCTCCTACTCTAGCTTTCCTTTATGGCTGTTCATCTTATTTAGCTATTACATAGTTACCTTTTGGTTTGATGGCATTCTTTTGTAAAATTGTCTTTCTTGTTTCAAGTTAAATTTGATTAAAAAGAGGAATTAATTTTTTTTTACTTGTATTTTAAGTATTTTCAAAAAATGCTGTTTAAATACAACATGAAAATGAAATATTATATTTGGATTTCTCATATTTGTATGGTGATTAATTGCCTTCTCATTTTCAGATACTTACAAAAAAACTCTTAACTTTTCAGAAATTTAAATTTTAGTTGTCTAATTTAATCTTCATTGTATTTCTTTTTTTTTTTTTTGCTCTTTTGTCTTAAAATGAGAACAATTTATTGTGTTCATTACATGCCACATTGATGAAGACAAATAATTATTGCATACATAGTGATACATATATTACATAGCTGCATGCATTTTAATGAAATTTATAGCTAAGATAGTAATTTATATTAAATTAAACAATTAAAATTAAATTAAATTATATTAAATCTAGAAAATTCTGTTTAGAATAGGGACTCATTGTAATGAATCACTTTCTGCCATCAAGTGTGAGATGGTACTAATATGTGGAAATATCTTTTGATATGCGCAAGAATGTCAATGCCACAGCATGAATGTGGGTGTACTTGATTTACTTCATCTATTTTGTTATGTTTACATATTTAGTAACTTGCCATTCCAGAACTGGTATGGAGAAATTCTATGGGGAAAAAAAAGAGTTAGCTCAATTTATACCAAATTCATCTTCTTGTTAATTACTTCTAGAAGCAACCATCAGAATATAGGCAGGATAAGAAAAAATAAATGTTCTCTCAGTTTTTATTGGTAGCCTTCTCCCAGCACAGTGGGTTCATGTCCAAGAATGTGCATGTTTAACAGATTGCTTCAGACTCTAAGTCATTAATCACTCCCTAGGAAACCAATATGCTACATAGAATTTAAAAGTTTAATACTATAACTGAGTTACATTCAATTTCTCTAACATAAGATGACAGAACCATCAACACTGTGTTCCAGTTACTGTTATTCCTATTGACTCTTTGACCAGGCTTTTTAGGGGATGCTTAATTTCTTAAGGCAACATACATTACTATCAGTGAAAAGGTGTGCTTTCAATGCAAGCAGAACTAGGCAAGGCCTGAATTTGAGGATCTGATCCTAAAATTGTCCAAAAAGAATATAATTTTTTTTGATCAGCATGTGTTTCTGCATATGATACTCTCTAACATACATATTGGTAGATAAGGAGGATGATAAACAGACCATTCTTTATTTTCTATTTCTGATACTTTTTATGGGGTTTATGACACACTTGTTTACACTTTATTTTTCCATCACCAGCACATAAAAAAAAAAATCACCCTTGGCTGCTGACACTTCATCAAGGAAAACTTCAGTGAACTTCTCTGAAAAGTCATGTCAACCTAGACTATTTCGAGAAATCTCTAGTTATCTCTACACTCCACAGTTTTTAGAAAAAAAATGAGGCCAAGTTGGCAGGGAGTAATAATTTCTAAAAATTTAATTTTTTTTTAACATGTTGTAATTACAAAAAAATTAGTGAGCTACTCTGGGAGTTGCAAGAAGAAAGTAACCCCAAAATCAAGGGTTCTATTTGTGACCCCACTTCTTGAGCTCATGCAGTTGTGCACCTAATCTGTAACACACTGCAGTGGAACGTTGCTGTCAAAAGTCTCAGTTTTGGTACTGCCTCAGCAAGGTCTGAACTGAAAATTTTGTTTCTTTTTGCAGCTTACGCATGGACATCTGTGGTGTTTTCTCCAACTTTCACCACTGAGAAAATGGTGAGACATGCTGCAAATGTTATTAGCCTTTCTTTACAGTAAGGTGCTTATTTTATGAGCATTCTTTTGAGAAGTTAGTGACACTAAAAAAATCAGGTTTTAAGGATAATAACAGTAGCTTTATTTTTAGACAAAATACACTTTTTATTAACAGAAAAAAAATCCAAGAGGCTTTATTATTGTGTTCACCCAGTCATTGAAGACAACACATGCGTCTCAGTTATCACAAGTTTTTTTTTTCTTTAAATATTTAAGAACTCTGAAAATCTGAAATTTCTGATCAGATGGTCTTTCTGATCACTAAACATGCTTTACAAGTAAAGTGGTCCATCCATCAGAGGATCCCATATCTCCATTGGTCATACATTTCTCACTGACTGAAGCTCAGTTGCCAAATAGCAGAAGAAAGATTGTGCATCTCTTGTAAATCATGAGAAACATTCAGCAACACTTCAATGAAAGCAAGACACACAATTTAAGCTTGCTTTTTTTTTTTTTTT
>VXAX01002094.1:0-30534 GCA_013399835.1 Leptocoma aspasia
TTCTAAAATTATTATCAAAAATCTTTTCTCAACGTACAAACCACAACAATAGGCCCCAATTCACCATAGGGCTGGAGTTTTACATCAATAATTCTTTGAGAGACAACCTGAGCTGTGTGGTGACAATCTCTGGCACCTCACTCCACCGAGCTGTTTCCATGTCCCACTCTGCTCTCACAGGGGCTCTGCAGCACCCTCAGTGTGTGCCCTGGGGGTCTCCTTCACACACCCAAATTCAAACTGCTGCTACACAAAGTCAGCTGGATCCAAACCTGTGCGCTTTAAGCTCTACCATTAAAATTATTCCATTCAGCCTGGAGGAGAGAAGGCTCCAGGGAGAGCTCAGAGCCCCTTGCAGGGCCTAAAGGGGCGCCAGGAGAGCTGGAGAGGGACTGGGGACAAGGGATGGAGGGACAGGACACAGGGAATGGCTCCCACTGCCAGAGGGCAGGGCTGGATGGGATATTGGGCAGGAATTGTTCCCTGTGAGGGTGGGCAGGCCCTGGCACAGGGTGCCCAGAGCAGCTGTGGCTGCCCCTGGATCCCTGGCAGTGTCCAAGGCCAGGCTGGAGGGGGCTTGGAGCAACCTGGGACAGTGGAAGGTGTCCCTGCCATGGACATTGGTATTCATGGACATGCTGTATTCGCACAGCCAGAGAGAAATTTTAGAGATAATAAGTGAGTCTTAGAAGAAGAAATGTAAACAATAGTTAAGTTTAGAGACACTGTCCTTGGAACTGCGTTAGCTGAAGCCACCAAAGGAGTCAGATAAATTACCATAAGACCAATCAGCTAATGGCAGCTATCAGTATTATAAAAGCAGTGTGTTTCAAATAAACTCTCTCTTCATATTGTCACAGCTGGCTGGTGAGTTTCTGTCTCGCTCCAAGCTCGACTGCGACAAGGGGTGGCACTGGGTGGACTTTAAGGTTCTTCCAACCCAAACCATTCCATGTTAGCTGGAGCTGCTCCAAATCCAGCCACAAATTCCCGTGACTGCACCCATCAGCTCTGGTGGCCTTTGGAGCTGGAGGAAAGAAAAACCTCCTGGCACTTGTCCCTCTGTCCTGCTTTTCAGGAGCCTCTTCTCCTCCTCCCACCTTCCCCCAGTTCCACACCTCCCAGCACACTCTTGGAGGTGATCTCCCACAGAAAAACACCAATTCTCCAAACCCCACAGCTCCAAGAGATGGTTTGTTAATGATCCATAAGGATCCTTCCTGCTCCCATCTGCAGCAGAGACATCCCTGGAAGCCCCAAAAAGTCTTTCTGTGCTCCTGAGCATCCCCCAGCCATTCCCTCTAATAAAAGTGAACCCCAGTTCACTTTTTGGCAAAACCCCCATGGGTTTTGCCATAAAACACCAGCAGGAATTCAGTTTTTAAGTTGTCCACATGTATGTTAATTTTGGCCCATCCCCTGTATTTAAAAGATTATTGCTTAAGATCCTTTCAAATTTTTAAACCAGGTATTTTATTTATCCTGTGGAAGATACTGAATGTGCATCAGCTATTTATCTCCTAAATCTTAAGCCTTAAGCCTTAAAAAAAATATAAAAGTTGTGTATTACTATGGAAAATTCAGACACAGATAAATCCTCTCATTTAATTTGATCCTGGGCATTTTTATTCTAATCCCTGATATTTCTAGAAGCTTCCCTTCATCTCCCAGTTTCCTTTTCCTGCAAATGTCTTTTTATATTCCCTCAAACATTGCAGAGTTTCACAATATGAACTCCCACTATTGAATTAGAAATTTCTTATGAAACACACAAAAGAGCTTGAAACAGAGATCTGTCAGAATAGAAATAATTTTCCAAATGTGATTTTTGCTCTTCCTGCACAACTAATAACACATTGGGCACTTAAAATGAGAAAATTAAAAACTCTTTCCATTTGAATCTCCTATTCTGTTTGCTTTCTGAATTTTGTTCAGTTGTGACAATCAGATATTCCCCAGTTTATTTCTGTTTATGTCATGATCAGGTTCCAATAAAATCACTTTACAGCCATATGCTGCTGTGGTTGTTATAGGCACTACAGGGGAACATTTAATTTTCATTTCTACCTTAACTTTATTTCTATCTGACTGTTTGGTTTCCTTTGAAAAAAAAACCACTGAGGCAAAAACCTCATCCTGGTTTGATCCAAGGGTGGAAAAAGCCACTCTTGGGGCTGGCTGAGAAAATAAAAACTTTTTTTTTTTTTAAAGGTACAGGTTTGGGGACGTTTTCTTGTGGCCACTTCTATGAAATATAAAAAAGAAACCATTTGTGGGTCATATTTAAGGTGTTTTTAGGTGGGATGAGCAGCAGGTTCCTAAATTTCCACTCAGTTGAGCTCAGAATTAGGACAGAGCCATTCACTCACAGGAAAGAATTCCAGTGGGGGTTATTTTGTGGTTTTTGGTATTTCATTTTGCAGGCAGTGAGGAAAAATGACATTTTCTCCCTACTCCTACTCGTGCTGCGGATATCCCACAGCCACAGAGCCTCAGGCATGCAACTCCTCCAACTTCAGGCTCTGGTGTACAAAAATTTCAGTTATTTTTCTCTGATTTCTTTGCATCATCTGCAAGCTCATAACTGGAAAAAAAAACAATCCCCTGAGCCAGGGCCTCTGCCACTGTCACTGCAGTCACACATTGACATGATTTCATCAGAAGCATCCCATGTCACTGGGGCTCAGCAGGAGCTTCACCTTCCCCACTGCATATTCCAAGTGCACTTAAATAACCTCTCAGGGAGGTTTTGAAGCCAAATTCACTTATCAAGCTCCATTTCATATTGATTTTAGTTAAATTATGTGGAAAATTCCCTCTGGACTGAGATACCTTTAATTGTCCTCTTATATTTTTTTTTAAACCCCAAAGATTCCTGGCACGAACCATCTGTGATGGTAACAAAATAAACGTCATTATCCCAAGAATTTGCACATTTCCAAAATGCCAAATTTAAAACGAGGGACAGAAGACAATGAACAACTCTGCAACCTTAAGACTCAGAGCAATTAAGTCACAACTAAGTGCAATTAGCATCATCTCCCCATTTCCTCTTGCTTTTGTCAAGCTGGAATTTGCTTTCAGCCTTGACAAATTGCAGTCACCTGCTGCTTCCCTCTCTGCTCCTCCAGCACAAGGCTGACAATCCTGTGTGCCAGCCATGGAGAATTTGGGATGGGTAATGCTTTCCCTGCTGTTGGGGTTTTGTTCTTTGCATGAAGAGCTGGGAACTGGAACATCCTGGAGAGCAGAACCCTTTTTTGTACCACAGGCACTGGAGAGCTGGGGAAGGCTCAGCACTGGTGGTCACTGGCATGTCCCACACCTGCACTGGGAGCCAGCTCTGGCCACCTGCAGTCCCCAGGTAGTGGCTGCTCCATCCCTGGGGCATCCAAGGCTGGCTTGGACAGAGCTCTGAGCACCCTGCTCTGATGGAAGGTGTCCCTGCCCATGGCAGGAGGTTGGAATTAAATGAGCTTTAAGGTCCTTTCCAACCCAAACCATCCTGCTCCAGCTTCCTGCTCACATCAGGGTGCCCTTCCATGGGCTCAGGTTCTTCACTCCAGCCCAGCTGAGCTGGAGTTTAGGACTCACTCAGATGAGTCCTAAAAGAACCTCCCCAAGCAGAGGCTGCAGGGGCTCCCTGGGCAGTGGCACTGCAGCTCCTCCAGCTCTGGAACTGCCTGATCTGTGTCCCCAGTGTGCTGTGTCCCCTTCAGGCACTGCTCATCCCTCTTTTTATTCCCAGACACCTCCCTGTGCCCTGGGAGGGCTGAGCAGGGACACTGGGGACAGCAAGGACCCTGTAGGGCTCCTCAGCTCAGGCTCTGTGCCCTGCCAGGGGGAATGAGCCACCCCAGCCCTGGAGCTGCCCAGGACCTGCACCTTGTGCCTGGAGCAGCCCCTTCAGAGGGACCAGCTGAGGGTGGATGTGTCACACGAGCTCAGGAAGGAGTTTGTTTGCTCCAGAGTTTGTAAGAGCACTTAAACCTTCGGCCAGACTATGAACCATGACCTAGAACCAGGGACATCAAGTTCTGCACTTCTACCCTGCAAGACAAGGGTGGGGAAGGCCTGATCAGGGGCTGGATAAGGCCCCCAGTCCATCCTGCACAGCTTGTGGCCAATGAAATCTCTTTTCTACCTTTTGCTTTCTTTCCTCTGCCCTTTTCCTGATTTTTTTTCAAACCTTGTCCTCGATGAACAAGAAAAATCCTGCAGAGCAACACAATCCTTGGGCAGCACTTTAGGAGTGTGAGCCTGGCACAGCCTGGGGTGGGAGGGATGCAGGGAGATGCTCAGAACAGGAACTGCCTGATCCTGCAGGTTTGTGTTTCCCCAACTACAGCCAGAAACCTTCACTCTCCACCAGCTGAAATAAGGATTGAGCTCCCCCAGGAGCCCTGGCCTGGAGTTGGAAATCAGCTGAAGAAAATCAGACTGGTTTGAAGTTCTTTTTGTTGTCTCAGGCTATTTATCTACGGTGAAGAAGCCAAAGATTTTTTATTTTTTAGTTTTTTTTTTTTGCAGGCCCTAAGAATGACACCAAACCAGCCCCCAAACACTGTCAGAACCTCTTTGTGCACTGGGATTTTTGGGGGCAGGACATGCTCGAGCTTAATCCAAACACAGGGAAACCAAGGCAAGTCCAGGGACTCCAACATGACCTGGATCAACCCAAATCTCACCCAAGCATGTGCTCACACCTCAGTGTTCCTGCATGGGAGCCACAAACCAAGATGCAAAGGCCCAGCAGAACAGTGGGAATATCACACAAAGCAGGGAAATAGTTGGCAGAGTGCAGAGAGAGAGGCCCAGCACATGGATTTAGCACAGCATTGTGACAGGAATGGGCTTCCTGAGGCACAGAGAGAGGGGAAAAAAGGCATCCACAGGCTTTTGGTGTGTGCTGCCTGAGGGCAATCTGTCACAATTCACACCGAGTCAGGCTGCGGATTTACAAGTGATTTTCCAGCCATGTTTCAGTTCCAGTGAAAGGAAAAGAACTTCCTCAAATGTGTTTATCTGACTGCCAGCAATTTCCATTGCAAGGCAGATGAAATAAATAAACACAGGGCAGAGGCAGTTAACAGACTCCTGAGCATCTCAGCAGCAAACATTATCATATGGAACTTTTTGCAGACTCTTTTTCCTCAGGAATTGGCTGTTTTGGGCAGCACAGCTCAATCACAGGCTGCTTTTGAGTGACTCGTGCTGTTGGATACACCAAAGAAATAATTCTCCTACCAAAGCAGGGGAAAAGGTTGTAAATTCTGATTGTAACTTACATGGCTGTTGAGCAAACTGCTTTTGTGTGATGTAATCCCTTCATTTTTTTGTAGGTTTTCAATCGCCATTTCAAGCTAAAGAAAAATGTGCACAGGAGAGAAAAAAAAAAAGGAAAAAGAAAGGAAATCAGATAGTTAGCAACAGCCAGGATTATTGTTTCTTTATTAATATTTGAATGATTAATGCTTTATATCAACAAGCTTGTGAAAAAGAGGCAAACAGATGAGCACAGTTGGTGTGGATGGAGCTGCAGAGGCGTTACTGGGACATGCAAATGGACACACAGCAGGGATCCCCAAGGGTGACAAAGCAAGGCCAGGGGGGGTTTATCTTCCACTGAAAGCACTGCCTATTTATTAAAAAAAAAACAATTTTTCCCTTCCTGCTGAGAGCAAACCATCACCAGACAGATCCACTGCTGCAAAGTTATACCCAGGCCTTCCAAGGAGAGCTGGCAGTAATGACTTGGCTACTGTCACCTCTTCATATTTTGTCAAAAACCCTAAAAAATTAAATAAAGCTGGGGTGCAAGGAGAGTGCATGAACTGGAATGGATAAGGGCTCTCTGATGCTGACAGCTGCAAAGGGAAGAAGGGAGGAGCCAGGTTTCAGTGGAGTCAGTTCTCCCCCAGAAGCCAGGATGAACATTTGATGCTACCTGTGCTTGTTTCTATGGATCTCGCAGGAGCCAAGGTGAGGCCTTCTGGCTCCTGAGGAGCCCCTCACTCCCTGTCTGGCTCCTGTCCCACTTCAGCCCAGCTGTGGCTGCTGCCTTGTGCCTCAGCCCCCTCCTGAACCCTTCTTGTCTTCATTCTGCTACTGGGGCAGAATCTAGGAAGCTCCTTTAGCAGATGGCTGCTGGTCCCAAAGCTCCAGTGCTCCTCTACAAGCTTTTTACAAGAAAAAAAGAATCCTCAAACCTCCTAAAACCCCACATTAGTGCCTGGCAGGAGCAGAACCTACAGTTTGTCCCCAGCAATTCCCAAACCCCGTTATGTGTGCCCTGGCAGTGCAGGCAGGACAAGGCAGCAGCACACAGAACCTGCAGCCAGAGCTCTGCTGCCTCTGTCCTCATTTACCACCACTCTGGGCACACCCACAAAGCATCTGCAGATGATCTGTCCATGGCCTCCTGCCCACATTCACAGCCTGCACTGACTCACCCCACAGTGCAGATTAAGGCTGAGATAAAGCCAGGCTCTGTCACAGGAGGGTGGCAGAGCAGAACAGATCAGACCCAGCTCCTGAAGTGACATCCAGCAAGCACAGGCACCGTGCCACATCCAGGTGTGAAGGTGTCACTCCACCTCCAGCACACCTCCCTTGGTTTCCACCTCAAAGTGGAACCACTTTTTGAGGTGTTCTCACCCAGTTCAGTCTCAGATTAGTGGGGTTTCTGAGAACTCTGTCTCACACCGTGATGGACCACGAGGAACCAAAGCCTGAGTGCTGACACAGCCTTCAGGAAATGAGTCAGAGTTAGAGGGAGACCCAATTTCCTTCCTCTGCTCAGGGGCTATTTGAGCAACAGCTCTGAGGCAAGCACAGAAATGCTGCCTGGCCTTTTGCTGTTGGCAGGTGTCCCATCCAAAAGGACACCTTGCATCTGCAATAAAAATATTACAGGGGAAAGACTAAAAGCTCTTAAGCAGCTCTGCAGGGAGGTGCAGAGCTCTGAGGACTCACTTATGGGAGGTCTCAAGGATCTCCTCTCTTGGTCCAGACTGATTTAGGTGAAGATTAATAGTGCTGTGTTGGCACAGATATTGAATGGGACTGCTCCCTGTGCTGTCCAGCCCATCTGATGGAGCAGAACACATTGGTATTCCAGCAGAGAGGGAAGGTTTCCTAAGAGGTTTCTTGAGGTATCTGAAGATTTTTCTTCAGTGCACACACAGACTTTACCAAACAGCTCTCAGAGGCAGCTCTTGGACCACTGCTAATCCTGAAGCACTCCCTTGTTTCCACTCTCCTCTGCAGGTGCCCTCCTTGCTCTCGAGGTCTCAGCACCTCCAATCCCTCTCCTTCCCCACCACTGACCACTCTGATGTCCATCCCCAAGGCCACTGCAAACACTTTGGCTTCCCTGGCTCCATCTCCATGAGCTCTGCTTTCCTTTCCTCCCACAAAGCTCCCAATCCTGCCCCACCACATTTTGCCAGGACTACCAGAGCCCCTCTGGCCTCTTTAACACCAGCCTTTCCCAGTCTCTGTTTAGGCTGGACATTAAAACAGAAAATAACATTCCTGCCTATGGATTTGATTCAGTCCCTGCTCTCCTTAAGCCACCCATCCTTTCTCGTGGGTGCCCAGAGCAGCTGTGGCTGCCCCTGGATCCCTGGCAGTGCCCAAGGCCAGGCTGGATGGGGACTGGAGCAGCCTGGGACAGTGGAAGGTGTCCCTGCCATGGCAGGGGTGGCACTGGATGAGCTCTAAGGTCCCAAACCAAATGACTCCATGATTAATTCCAAGCAGTCAAGGCTCTGCTCCATCCCCCTCCAACCCCAGTCTGTGCTGGAAGGACTGAAAGGCACACACAGACACAGCCCTGGACTGCCTGCCAGGCTCTTTGCCACCTTTTCCAGCCCTCCCTCAGATATTTTGTGTTAAAATACCTTCAGAAAGCTCATTTCTACATGCAAAAGAGTGAATTTATCTCAGATGTATTTCCATAAAGGTCGCTTTCTAAATTTTTTTTTTTTTGCTGAACAGCCTTATCTCATGTAATAACCACCAACTAAATCCATTCATGGGATATTTCTACTGATATATTTTTCACTTGGGCTTTTATAGTGTGCTCATCACCATGGAAATTACAAAAACCCCAAACAACAGCAACAAAAAAATCCCCCAAAAATCCAAGAGTAAAGTTGTGCGTTTTTAAGATGCAGTCCCACACAGGTGATGCTTCCAAATAATAACTCTGAGCAAAAACCAAATGATCCAGTGCTAATGTTTAACTATGAGCAGTTAAAATACACACACACACACAATTCTCACCCAAGAAAAGAACCTCACCATCTGTCATTTTCTCTTCCACCCAAACCAAGGACTTTTCCCCTATGCCTACCCAAGGCAGAGCACATTTACTACAGGATCAAAGCAACCTTTCAAGGCACAAAGACTCAAAAAACCATAAAGTCTATATTCTAAAACTCAGTGGGAAAACAAAGTACAACTTAACAGGCCAGATTTACCCGAGTTCTCAGTAGCAACAGCTCCTGTTTTTCTCCCCTAGTGATGCTGCTCATATTTTAAATTCTGGCTACATACCCTGAATTACACCTACATTAGTATTTATATTTATATATGAAAGCATAAACACACAGAAGTCTGCAGAGGGAGGTGAGCAGTGTCCCAGGAAATGAGCTCCAAGCACTCCTGGCAGCTGCTAAGGGCTGGGGGATTCCCAAATCAAAGCCCTGGTGCTTCTTACTGCAAAAGGGCTCTTTTGGGAGAGGAGCTGTAAGCCCTCAGTGCCACACAGCTGCACAGCTGTGCTTCCAGCACCTGCCACCTCGGCTGGCAGATGGAGGGACATGATTTAAAGAAATCAGAATTTTAAAACCATTTCTGTTTGATCAGCATTACCCCTAAAAGACATTTTCTAAACATATGGCAAGGACAGAATACACAATGGTGTAGGAGATATATACACAAAGACTTTTTGATCACTGTGCACTCGGCACGATCAACTTGAACATAACTTATGTGCTAATTATCCACTGGGTTAAGGAAAGATTTCTCAGGTCTCTTCATAATTGAAGATATATTTCAATATTTTGGGTAAGCATGTGTGAGATGTTTGACTTATTAGAAAATGTAAATACAGACAAATCTTTAAAAGCCAAAATATTTTGCTTGGAGGGGGGGAAACACCAAACCAAATCTAATGCTTCATTAATATTTGAATGATTAATGCTTTTTCTTCTCTAATCTTCTCTAATGCTGCATAATTTCAGCGATCTGCTGAGAGGCACAGTTCGAACACCAACTGGAAAACGTGCAGTACACCAGTGTCTATTCTCTGCCTTGCACTCTTGGCACGTTACAGACACACACAGTGATAACAACAGCTCAGTTTAATTTTCTGAAGGCTTTTCAGTTCCCTTTGGAATCATTGCTGGCCCCCGAGCCGTGGTGCCTGCAGGGCTACATACCGTTGCTGGAGAGGAGCGTGAGGTGTGAGACAGAGAATGTCTAGAGTTCTCCAGCCCCCCATGAATGAGATAGGCTCCCGAGCCGGAGAGGATCTGACTTCCCCCAATGTCCATGGTGATGCCCACCATGTTGTGAGAGGGAATGGCTGTAGGAGAGGATGTCGCTGTAGTCACCTGAGCTCCACCTCCTCCCTGCGCTTCGAAATAGGGCGCGGCGCCGGCGGGAGCGTAAATCTGCGCCTCGCTGCTGTACGAGTAGGCAGCTCGTCTGTGCAGGGGACAAAAGGGGACATGGAGAGCAGCTGGCAGAGGGAATCCCGCCTTCGACAGCTTCTGACAGCCGGACAAGTGTCAGAAATGCGGGGTTCTTTTTTTCTGGTGGGACCCCACACGGCTGGGAACCCGCCCCCAGGGCCCTTGGAGGAGGTTCCCTCTCGTGAGTTCNCCAACTCATCCCAAAGCCTTGGCAACTTTTTCCAGGGACAAAGGTTAAAAGCAGTGTCCAAATGGGGACCAGGGCTCCCTAAAACAGGCAGAGAAATATTCCCTGTGCCCTGGATTCTAACAAGAAAAACTCCTCTGGGTTTGCTCTGTTGGAATGGGATGGGATCGAGCGGCCCTGCTCGCGGAGAGGGCAGAGCCTGGAGCTCTCGGGGGTGAGGAAGGGCAAAAGGAGGCACAAAATGGGGCACAGCAGACAGCAGGAAGAGGAAATTCTAAGGGTGGAGAGGGCCTGGCATAGCTGTGGCTGCCCCATCCCTGGAAGTGTCCAAGGCCAGGCTGGATGAAGCTTGGAGCAGCCTGGGATAGTGGAAGGTGTTGAGGAGTTGGAAGGAGATGGGTTTTAATGTCTTTTCCAACCCAAGCCATTCTGGGATTCCTTGACTCTGTAAAATCTTCCAACAGCCTCCTTTTTCCTCTGAAAGTTCCACTCCTAAAGCTGCCATGTCAGCACACAAAGTGCTTGGCACAGGGGAGCACCAGACCCTTTCATGACCAGGATTCCCTGGAGAACAATCCCTCCATGAGGACAACACCCCCAGGGCTGGAGTCTGGCTGAAACCACCCTCACACCCAACAGAACACCTGAAACAGCTCCTCCTCCTCCTCCTTCCATGGTGGGGCTGGGGTGGAAGGAGCCTGGGGGAGGGAAGGGCTGGGAGGTGGGAGGGGAAAGCTCAGAGAGGCTCTTACATGGTTCCATTGGTATAAACAGCTTCTCCTCCTTCCACATACTGCACCTGGGCTGGATAAACGTGCTGCACAGACTGCACCTGCAACAGGCAGCAAGAGCTCAGGGACTGCTCAGGACTGGTTAAACTGCACAACTCCAACCTTACCTTGACACTCAGGCTCTCTTTATAAAAAAAAAAAAAAAAAAACCAAAAAAAACCCCACAAAAAACCCCCAAAAACAACAAAA
This sequence comes from Leptocoma aspasia, assembly GCA_013399835.1. Lineage (NCBI taxonomy): Eukaryota > Metazoa > Chordata > Aves > Passeriformes > Nectariniidae > Leptocoma > Leptocoma aspasia. The sequence goes on from VXAX01002094.1 coordinate 10,872, forward strand.
CAGAAAACCAAAAACAAACAAACAAAACCAAAAGAACACCCCACCCTCCCTGCCTCCCCTCCATGCTTAGGAATCCCAAAGGAGGTTTTTATTTTCAAAGGTCAAGTTAAAATAGATAAATAAGTGGTTGCTCCATGAGAAGTGGAAACAATGGAGCTGGGTTTCCTCTGGACACATGTCTCAGGGCTGACTAATAGGGGTGAGCTCATGCTGCAGCCTTTCCTTCAGAGGGGAGCCTAACAGTGTCCAACTGCACCCCAACCCCCTTTTTTTGTTGCTCTGGGAGGGACAGAGCTGCCCTCTGTCAATTTTTTTCCCCCCTGAAATGGAGCAACCAAATAAAAAATCACTAAAGGAAAAAAATTAACAGGTTCAGACTCGCTGTGTCCACATGGAACAGTACCACATATCCCTGGTTTCTTAGGAAACAAGCCCTGGAAAAGGCAAAGTTCAAATAAATAAAAACACTTGCATGGCTCTCTGGCACCAAACCTTTCCATGGAGACACGTGCAGTCAGTAAATTTGTTTAATTAAAAAAAAAAACCCAAACATTTTGACTCTAAAAAAATCTTTACCAAAGGAGATTGCTTTTGATTTAACTTTTATTTAATAAATGCTTTTAAATTTAAGTTGAAAGCATCCGTCAAATCTTCAAATACATGAAAGACAACTGCTACAGCAAAGGTTCTTCCTAAGCTTCAAATATCTTGAGTTTCTTTTGTCATCAGTCTAAGAAAGGAGGAGAGAGCTGGAGAAAGTGATCCCAGCTCTCTGACTGCCCACAACTCTTTAATTAAGATTTTTCTAGATCTGGCCCAGTTTCAGAAGTCGTGTGGGATGTGGGGACCTGTTGAGGCAGGGGTGTTCATTACCTGCTGTGGAACCTGCTGGACTCTGGGAACAGAGATTTGCTGCATCTGTGCCCCTTTGGGAGCCGAGCCCGTGGCTTGGACCAAAACCCTCTGCAAGGAGAAGATACACGAAAAAACATTTAATTTCAGTCCATAACACAAGTAAGCCAGGTGTTCTCCTCCAAAATTTCATGGCCAACTTGCCCCTGACACCAGCAGCAGCAGTGGCATCCTGTAATTAGTGTCCCTGTGGTCCCCACCCTCCCTGTCCCACCCCACCCCACCAGCCTATTGCTGTGGTCTTTGTGGTGACAAAGGACTTCTGTAATAATATTAGAAGGTTAAATATATTTTATTAATATGATTTTATAATTTAAAGCATTGGGTTATTGTTTGTTTAGTTTGGAGTATAGAAATTGTTGCTTCTAGCTCTGTATAAGGAATTTTAGAATAGTTTACACAATTAGAGATAACAACTTTTCACTTTATAGGTTGAAAGGAAGAAAAACTTCTATCTCTTATTGTCAGGAGACAGGGTAGAGAAAACTTCTGTCCTTGAAACATAGTTCAAAGATTTGGTTATAAGATCTTGTATAGAGTAAAAGATGCTTTCTCATGGGAAGTATTTTTCTGCAGGCCTGCATGCAGGGAAACTTATATATGTTCACACAACACCAGCCTGAACTCAGGCCCTGAATTTGGGCAAAGCTGCCTCCACCATTTCTGACAGGAATCACCTTTAAGCCTCCATGAAAGGAAATAGCAATCCATGGATCAGCTCAGCCACAGCTAACCAAGGATCACTCCTCACACATCCACATTTGGCTGCAAAGTTCCTTCTCTTAGAGCTGCTAAACCCAATCACACTCTGCCTCCTGCAACAAGAAATCCCACCAAGCTTCTGCCTGCACCAAAGCTCAGCTGGTTCTGCTTCTCCCTGCAGTGCCACCAAGGGCACAGGGACACACTGTGGTGGTGGCTCTGTCACTTCCATCATCCCTGTCTTACACTCCACTTTCAGTCTGAGGCTGTCAACACATCTCAGAGTGCTCAGCACCTTCAGATCCAGCAAAACAAATGTGAGATGTGGTGGATGGAAAGAAAGGATTCAGTGGGAACAGAGCCAAGCATCTCCATGGCCTCAAACCTTCTCCAAGGAGACACATCCTGTGTGGTTGGAGGCTTCAAAAACACCCAGGAGATTGGGCCAACAGAACAAAGAGGCAGAACACAATCCCAGAAGCAACCTTGATAATTACTGGCTACCTTATACATGGATATTTATGATTTTTAACTCTCCCAACATATCTATGTAACAACCAGAAATCCAGTTCTAGCAGAATTACAGGTTTATGACAATTGCCCAGATCTCCAGGCAGCTGCTCCATCTGCAGCCCCCAGGCTGCATTCCCTGGAGATCTTGCACTGAGGACACCTACACTCATGTCAGCCATCACCTGGCCCGTCTTCCCTCCAGAAGGGGCTGTCACCAGTGCAGGATGGGGACATCACAAGCCCTTTTTGAAGTCAGGCCTTGGCAGTGCCACCTACATCAAAGACTCTTTCCTTTCTCCTACTTTCTTCCCATTTTCTGGCATTGCTTTTGGCAAATGCCACATGCCTGGCCCAGCTCCTCACTGCCTGTCCAAGTGCTCTGCTATCACCTTCCAGCCAAAATAAGGAATTATCCCCAACCTGGAAGGTGAGGCCATCCTGCTCAAACTGAAAGGGGACCAGTGAAACCCCAAGGGCTTCAGCCTCACACCATTCCTGCTGCCAGCAGCTCATTCCCAGTGTTTTCTTTGTCCTGCTGGTGAGAAGGGAAGGCTCTGGATGCTCCTCCTCTTCAGCAGTCTGCCACTATCCCGGATTTTCCTTAATCCATGGAGTTCCACTCGCTGCTCTGTGTCCCAACGACAGCACAGGCAAAGGATGGGTGGGTGATTTCATAATCCAAAGGTTTTCCAACCTTTGTTCACAGCCAAATCCACACTATGATCCCAGGGACACCTGGCACTGCTGTCCCCACCCCTGCCACACCAGCCAGGAGTGCTGTCCATGGATGGGAAGGCTGGGAGGTGACAGCAGTGCTCTGGATCACCTGATGGGAATGTTCATGGCCCTGGAGAGTCAAATATTCCTCCCAATTCCCAATCTTTATTTGTTCCTTTTCATCAGCATCCAATGGCAGCTGCTGCTGCTCACTTGGGAGTTGGAGAAGGATGAAGCTGAGTTACACCCACCCATCCTCTTATCCAGCTTCCTGCGACAGAAATTTCTTTTGAAAGTTCCCCAAAAGGCATAAAAAGGAACAAAAAGGAACCAGTTTCACTTAACCCTTCCCATTTTGCACTGGGTGGTTCCCGTTCATCACTTGAAGTCATCACTTGTCTCCTGTTGGGCCTCCCAAACGCAGCATATTCATGGACATTAACCACAAATCCTCCCTCTGCAAATTAAAATGTTGGGATCTCCCTACCCAGGGAAGAGACCATGGAATCATGGAATGGTTTGGGATGGGAGGGACTTAAAAGCTTAATGGGGATCTTATGGGACCTTAAATCCCATTCCACCATTACCATGGCAGGGACCCCTCCCACTGTCCCAGGCTGCTCCAAGCCCTGTCCAGCCTGGCCTTGGGCACTGCCAGGGATCCAGGGGCAGCCACAGCTGCTCTGGGCACCCTGTGCCAGGGCCTGCCCACCCTCCCAGGGAACAATTCCTGCCCAATATCCCATCCAGCCCTGCCCTCTGGCAGTGGGAGCCATTCCCTGTGTCCTGTCCCTCCATCCCTTGTCCCCAGTCCCTCTCCAGCTCTCCTGGAGCCCCTTTAGGCCCTGCAAGGGGCTCTGAGCTCTCCCTGGAGCCTTCTCTTCTCCAGGTGAGCACCCCCAGCTCTCCCAGCCTGGCTCCAGAGCAGAGGGGCTCCAGCCCTTGGAGCAGCTCCGTGGCCTCCTCTGGACCTGCCCAAACCTGTCCATGCCCTTCTTGTGCTGAGGACCCACACCTGGCCCCAGCAGTGCAGGGGGAGGCCAGGAGGGCAGAGCAGAGGGGCAGAATCCCCTCCCTGACCTGTGGCCACTCCTCTGTGGATGCAGCACGTGGCTCCTGCATCAGCTCTGCCCTCGGTACCTGGCAGGACTGTTCCACCTTCCCCTGCTTTTATTGACACACCAAACAATGCCAACAGGAAACTCACCCCAAGCAAACACCCAGCTGGCATGAAGTGAACCCTTGGGGACCTAAATTCAACCTCAAACCCCACCTTTTCAAGCTTGCACGTGGATTGGGAAGGCTCAAACCCACAGGGGCCTTTCCCAACAACCAAGGCCAGCAAAAAAACTCTTTCCCCGCTATCAAAACCCGGGATTAAAATCCATCTGCCAGGGAAAGCAGGGCTGTTCTCCATGGAAACTGCATCCCCAGCTGTGCATTACCTGCTGTGAGGCTGGCACTGGCTGCACCACCGGCGCCTGGGCTGAGGCCGACGTGTGAAGCGCCACGGAAGCTGCTGGGTCTGATCCACCCTCAGGACTCTGCATGCTCACTGCTGGGGACAGCACAGGGACATCAGCACAGCACAGCCACACACCCCCAACCCCTTTAAACCAGGGGTAAAATCCCAATGGAAGATCTGGAGGGAAGCGCTGGGAAGGGAGGCAGATCCCGGCCTACACACAGGAGTCTTTTTAGTCCTGGAGTTAATTTTAATGCAGAATTCTATGAAGGAAAAAAGAAAGTTGCACAATTGTTTCACGGAGAGGAGAGGGAAGGAACAGAAAATGCACTTCTATATTTAACCGAAAAGTGGCGTTGGAAAATTATTGTGTCACAGTGAGCATCACACATGATTGGGAAGAGTAGGGGCATATTTTTAAAATAATGCTTTCTCCCCCTCTGCCTTATCATGTTTAACTACTCCAAAAAAAGCTTTTAATCAAACCTCAGCCTGGAGTTTAGCTCAGATTTCACTGGGAAAGTGGCGTGGCCAGCTTGGGTTTATAACCAGAAATAATCAAGGATGAAGAGCACAAGAACAGCAACTCATCATCATTTCAGAGCCCCTGAAGCAGCATCTTCATCCTCCCATCCCTGCCCTTGCCCCAAAATCCCACCAAGGTCCCCAGACAGCCACAGCATCGCCCTCCACTGCCATACAGCCCTGCAGAGCTGGTGGTGCCCTCAGCATCCTCAAACCCCTGAGTCCCTGCTCTCCCTCCTGGCACTGCCCCAGCCCATGTCCTTCCCTGGGGACACTGAAGGATGCTGAAACAACACAAAATGGCATTTTGAGGGTTTTTTTGGGGGTGAGGGAGCCTTTTTCCCTCAGTTTCTTGTGAAACTTTCTGCTTAAAAAACTATTTTAGGAGGGTTTCTGCTGTCGCTTCAAAATCAAAAGGTTAAAAACATCCAGATTCTGAGCAGCGTCATTTTTGCTTTCTGCTGAGCCTCCAAACAACATTATGGTGTATTTTGTTTTATCTCCCTTCTCCCACCAGTATTGAAACTTTTCCCTCAACTTTGTGCAAGTTAAGAGGAAAAAGGAAAAATGAGAAACTGAAGGACACTGGATCTGCTCATTTGTGTTCAAAAGAAATGCAAGGGGGGTGTGAAGTTACAGAATTTACCTGTTTATTCCTTCAGCCACTGACAAAACCCCCCAAATATTAAAATTTTCCAAAAACCAGGTTTTTAAGGGGTTTTTTTTCCAATACCCCATACTCCCTTAGCAAATTACAATTACTCTCCCAACCTTCCCAAAACCCCAGAGCTTGCAAATCATTTTTCTCACATCTGGGAGAAAAAGTAGATACAGAACCCACACAGTCACAGCTACCAGATTGATCCAACAAGCCAGAAACAAGGGAAATTAAATCAATATTTATCCCTGTGTCCCCCCCAGGCCCCTCAAGCTGCCCTCAGCACCCCCAACCCTGCAGCTCTGCTATAAAAAGGCAGCACCTGCCTCTCCCCATCACTGCCTCTGCCTGGGTTTCAGCCAAAACCTCCCCAGGAGAAAATTCCAGTTGCAACAGCGCCGTGGGATCAGGAAAATAATAATTCTCCCAGGAAATGAGGGAAACAGCTCCTTGCCTGCTCCAGCCCCAAATTATTTGTGATTAAACACTCGGCCAGCACTGCTGGGTTTGGAATGCTCAGGTGGAGATGCTCAGGCAGGAGAGGGGGACACTTGTTGGGAAGGATGAAATAGGAAAGCTTTATAAATATGATTGTTTAGGCTTTGTGAATATGAAACATATAAGTGAAATAGAATTGAAAGCAAGTTTTGATGTTTAAGATGCTTAGCTTCTGTTTCTGAACAACAGAAGAACAATAGTATGGTTAGTTGAAAGTCATTTTTTTTTTATTAAACAATGCTCTTTTTTTTTATTAAGAGTCTAAGGGTCAGAGCAGACCCTACCAACTTGCCAGAGGTGTTTAATGTCTGTCCCTTGTGCCCAGGGCTGTGGTTTGCAGCTCTCCAGGGTTTTCTGAGTGTAAAATGTAGCGTGGTGAGGCTACAGAAGAGAGGTGGGTGAGCTGACAAAGATATTTGAATCATCTATTAATGGTTCTGGCAGGGTCAGCTCCTGGCATTTTAGGTCTACAAGAGGTCTCCTTTTAAGTGTAGCTACAATCAGAAAAGAACACTTAGAAAAGATGGAGTTAGGGTTTGATGATCCTTGTAGCTCCCTGCCAACCCAGAATATTCCATGATGATTCAAATCACCAACAACTCATCTTTGCTGATACATTTTGTCTTCTGCTTTCCCTCAGTGACCAGAAGAGAGCAGAGAGATGTGGGCAGGGTAGAAGGTGAATTGTCTGCTGCCAAAACAAATCCCCAGTGTGATTTTCAGGTTTGTCCCACAAGGCAGTGATGACAGCCACGCCAGACACAAAGGCTCCGAGGAAATCTGCAGATGGCACTTCCAGACAAGGTAGACAGACAGAGAAGTCCTGGACTGCCAAGCCACACATACAGGACTTGTTATTATTTTATTTATCAGTGCAACATCCTGGAGAAAGAATCATTCACTTCTCATTAAAGCCATCCTGCGCTTCCTGAGGATTGGATTCAGATCCGTGTGCGCCATCTGCTCTGGTTAATTTGTGCTGATGGAAAGCTGACAGCACACACAGAATTCCTGTGCTCCCAGAAAGCAGCACAAGGTGCTGCAGAGCTCTGCTGATGCCCTGGCAGCACGGCTGCCAAGTGAGCTGGCACCTGAGCCAAGGCTCCAGAGGGAGGAGAAAGCATGGGCTTCCAAGGAGGAAAGGAAATGTGGTGTTGCATGAACATATTATAAGTTTTTCTGCATGCAGGCCTGCAGAACATTTTTTTCATGGGAAAGCATTTTTTTATTGTTTTGTTTTGCTCTGTAGAAGTTTCTGTAAACAAATTTCTGAGTTGTGTTTTAAGGACATTTGGATTTTTCTGCTTGTCTCCTGATATAGAATATGGGGTTTTTTTTCTTTCAACCTATGAGGTGGAAAGTTGTTCTTTCTGTGTGTGTAAGCTATTCTGGGATTCCTTAGACAGAGCTGGAAGCAGCAGCTTCTGTGCTCCAGACTGGGCAGATAATAGCCCAAATCCTTTGTGTTATAGTCATGTTAATAAATCATATTTAGCCTTCTGATATTATTGCTAAGAGTCCTTTGTCAATACACAGACCACAGGAATAATGTGGCACCCAAAGTCTTGCTCTTTCCTCTTCACCTTATTTTTATTTTTTAAGAGCAGGTCACATAAATCAGAGGTGGGACTGGCACAGCTTTGGTTTTCATGGGGTATTTAGGTCTTGTATTTCCATCATGGATTGGTTTGGGTTGGAAGGGACCTTAAACCTCATCCCATTCCACCTCTGCCATGGGCAGGGACACCTCCCACTGTCCCAGACTGCTCCAAGCCCCATCCAGCCTGGCCTTGGACACTTCCAGGGATCCAGGGGCAGCTCCTGTCAAATTCCTCAGCAGTTCCAGGGTCAGGAGCTCCCTGCAGCTCTTTGGCAGCTCTGCCCCATCCCTGCAGCAAAGGCCCATGAAGGGACTCCCTGCTCTCCTCCCAGCACACTTTTCACCTCTCACAGTGGAGGAAGTTTTCCAGAGCTCTGGATCATCTTCTGCTGTAGTTTGAAAGGGGAGTGTCTCAAGATGTGAGGACATAGACACGCCTCTGCCAAACACAAATGTTAAACTAAAAAAAAAAACCCCGAAAACTTTTTTTTCCCCTTCCTCTTTCCCTGTAAGCAGCAAAAAAAAAAAAAAATAAGTCCAGCCTAACCCCCCTCCCGGGTAAGTAAACTGACAATCTACCAACACTAAACCCACCACACTCTGTAGTACATTAATAAAAAAACATTCAAATTTTAAAAATTCTAAAATTAACAAACTAAAACCACTACACCTTCTCAGCAGAAACTCACTGGCTCAAAAGCCAGCCCTCCTGCTTCCCACAGAGCTAAGGTTTACTTCTTCACCTAGATCTGGCCTAAGACAGAGAGGTTTATCCCACCTGGAGCTCTCTCACAGAAGGGACTGGCAGAAGCCATTGAAAGGTGTCTCGTGGCCTCTGACAGCCTGGCAGCCTCTGGGGATGGGGAGTTTGCAAACTGAGAAGTTAATTAATAATCAACAAAGCTTCTGGTGCGTCACAGAGAGGATCAGCAGCATCCACAGTTTATTTTCTCAGTTCCAGGGCTCCTTACTGGGTCAAGAGGGGCAAAAGAAGTCAGTTATTGTGGAGAAATGAGCAGATGGGTCTGGCCATGCAAAAGGAATAAAATTGTGGTGAGAATCCCAGTATGGTTTAGGTAGGAAGGGACCTTAAAGCTCATTTTGTTCCAATACCCTGCCATGAGCAGGGACACCTTCCACTGTCCCAGGGTGTTCCAAGCCCTGTCCAGCCTGGCCTTGGACATTTCCAGTCTGGACTGGCCAGACATTTCCCTGCTCTGGTCACCCTGTGCCAGGGCCTCGCTGCCCTCACAGCCAGAAATTCCTCTTTAATTTCTAATTTCTAATCTAAATCTGCCCTCCTTCACCTTAAAGCCATTCCCCTTGTCCTGCCACTGCATGACTTTATGAAAAGCCCCTCTCCAGCTCTTTCACAGGCTCCTTTTGGACACTAAAAAGCTGCTCCAAGGTCTCCTTACAGTGGATTTATTCAACACATTGGCATTTCAGGGAGAGACAAGTTTAAAGCCCTGGTTGCTCAATGTGGCTGGTGATGTCACATGGGCAACCAGGGCCCTGGAAGGCATCACAAACATCTGGATTCCAGGTTGCATCATCACTGAATGAATCAGGCAGATAAGGAGGCTGCTGCCTCTGGAAACCTTCTGTTTACACACAGCTATCTCAGTATCCAAGCAAACACCAGGAGTAGGAAAGGAAATTCAGGAAAAAAAAAAACCCTAATAACTTCTGGGTGCTATTTCTGGTCCTGCCACCAGCTTGCTCCATGACCTTGAACAGGATGCTTCCCTTTCCCTGTGCTTCAATTTTCCCACTCCTAAAAAAGCCACAAATACTCCCCTAGGCAAGGTGTTTTTCAAGCACTGGTCTCTGAGGGCTGTCAGAGCCTGAATGCCTTTCAGAAAGACAAGGAGTAACAGTCCAAGCCTCCAGGGCTGATAAAAACTCAGCTTGTCACCGTTTCATTCACAAGGCACCCTTGCCTCCGTGTAAATGGCCTCGCCTTTGTTCATCTCTCCTGCCTACAGCAGCTCCAAAACGCTGGGAAAACAGAGATAAGAGGTGCACTGCAAAATATTTGCTGTGCTCAAATTTGCAGGGGGAGTGGGGGGGAGGGGGGAAGGAGGAGGCAGCAGAGGGAGATGACTGGGTGCTTTGGAATTCCCAGTTTGGAATTGCCAGTTTGGCATTCCCAGTTTGGAATTCTCCATTCCTGGTTTGGAATTCCCCATTCCCAGTTTGGAATTCCCAGTTTGGAATTCTCCATTCCCAGTTTGGAATTCCCCATTCCCAGTTTGGAATTGCCAGTTTGCAATTTTCCTTTCCCAGTTTGGAATTCTCCATTCCCAGTTTGGAACTCCCAGTTTGGAATTCCCCATTCCCAGTTTGGAATTCTCCATTCCCAGTTTGGAATTCTCCATTCCCAATTTTGAATTCCCAGTTTGGAATTTTCCTTTCCCAGTTTGGAATTCTCCATTCCCAGTTTGGAATTCCCAGTTTGGAATTTTCCTTTCCCAGTTTGGAATTCTCCATTCCCAGTTTGGAATTCCCAGTTTGGAATTTTCCTTTCCCAGTTTGGAATTCTCCATTCCCAGTTTGGAATTCCCAGTTTGGAATTTTCCTTTCCCAGTTTGGAATTCTCCATTCCCAGTTTGGAATTCCCAGTTTGGAATTTTCCTTTCCCAGTTTGGAATTCTCCATTCCCAGTTTGGAATTCCCAGTTTGGAATTTTCCTTTCCCAGTTTGGAATTCTCCATTCCCAGTTTGGAATTCCCAGTTTGGAATTTTCCTTTCCCAGTTTGGAATTCTCCATTCCCAGTTTGGAATTCCCAGTTTGGAATTTTCCTTTCCCAGTTTGGAATTCTCCATTCCCAGTTTGGAATTCCCAGTTTGGAATTTTCCTTTCCCAGTTTGGAATTCTCCATTCCCAGTTTGGAATTCCCAGTTTGGAATTTTCCTTTCCCAGTTTGGAATTCTCCATTCCCAGTTTGGAATTCCCAGTTTGGAATTTTCCTTTCCCAGTTTGGAATTCTCCATTCCCAGTTTGGAATTCCCAGTTTGGAATTTTCCTTTCCCAGTTTGGAATTCTCCATTCCTCCAAGCATTCTCAAATCCTTCAAGCACTGAGGAGGGGATGGAGCAGCACCCCCTGCACCCCAGAAGAGCCTCAATTAAAGGAGAATTAAGTCCCTGCCTTCCTCAGGCCCAGGGTGGCTCCTGATGGAATTGTGGCCACACAACTTTTTGGTTTTATTCTACTGGACATGGCTGGAACTCCCTCTCCACCTTATTTTTACTTTTTAAGAGCAGGTCACATCAATCAGAGGTGAGACTGGCACAGCCTTGGTTCTCATGGGGTATTTAGGTGATTTCTTTCATTTCTTTATAAAGATCTTTATTTCTTTCAGGGGAAAATGTAAAACCTATGAGCTACCCTACAGCAGCAGCCAACTCTGAAAATCATGGAATATGGAATTTTGGATGGGAAGGGCCCTTAAAGCCCATCCAGTGCCACCCCTGCCATGGCAGGGACACCTCCCACTGTCCCAGGTCACTCCAAGCCCTGGCCAGCCTGGCCTGGGACATTCCCAGGGATCCAGGGGCAGCCACAGCTGCTCTGGGAATTCTGTGCCAGGGCCTGCCCACCCTCCCAGGCAGGAATTTCCTCTCTACACAATCATGCATTTCTATTAGTGCTGCTTTCAAAACATTAAAATTGTTGCTGTTCCAGTGAATCGCTCGCTCATTTGAAGACAAAACAGATCATGAACTATTTTATTCAATTTGCTTTTCAAAGCTTACTTGGTTGGTCATCCTTTAATCTTATTTAAACTTTTCAAATTCCTTTATTACATCCTTTTATTTCTAGCAGGACTTTTGAAATAGAATATAATACTGGGATATAAATGAGGGAAAGGAAAATATCCTCAGTGAGTTTTTTTGTTAGTTTTAAGAACAATCAATTATTTGACCTCTGGGATAAAGTTTTTTTTTATAGCTACTTATATTTAAGCTTCCCAGTAAACCTTGGTGGGTGTAATTACCTCCATGGGTAAGAAATCCACTGGCCCTGTCCTTGCCATTCATAAATGGGCTTAACAACTTCTTCTCAAAGGGGATTTAAATATGGGGCATAAAAATCCAACAGAAAAATGACTGCCTAGAGGTGCAGGAAATGTTAAATCAGATTTTTGATGCCTGAAGGATGTATTTATAGAATCATTTCAGTTGGAAAAGACCTTTAAGATCATTGAGTCCAACCATCGTCACTGCCAAGTCCACCACAAAATTCCACAGCTTTTATTTCAAATTAAGACCTAAAGGTGGGAAAAGTTGATTTTTCCAGGTGAAGCTGCTCTAATGAGGCTTTTTATTTCTGGTGCTCTTCAAGCAGGGAGCAAACACCCACAGCCTTGGCTCTCCAGGTAAACCCAGGCATCCTGAATTTCTAATCATCACCTGTGCAGGTTGTCAGACACTTCCCGTTGTGAGAATTGGAAATAAATCTGCAGCTAAAATCTCTACAGACATGGGAGAGAGACAAGCTCAGCTACAGCAAGATTTGTATTTATTGGACTTGATTTTAAAGGTCTTTTCCAACCTTAAAAATTCCATGGTAGAGCTAAAAGCGTTGCATGCACCAGAATTGCAGGAAACCTGGAGGTGGATGGGATTGCCAATGGCATTTTATACAGGAAAATTCAACTGAAATTAATACAGCAAATAACCTTTGTTCATCTTTAATATTATCAGGAATTAATGAGGTTTAGTGCAGCCAACAGCCCCAGCTGGCACAGTTTATGCTCCACGTTTTCCTTTTGCTGAAGGGATCTCAGGCTGACCAGGGGGTGAATTACCCAGGGAATCTCATCCAACCCCATTTCCATATGCAAGTCCATGATACAGCTACGAATTTTTAATAAAAATCTCCTGATATCTGTTCTTTTACTGAAAATAATGAGAAGGCTGCAGTTTTACAACAACAACAACAACAAAATTAAACTATTTCTCATTCACAACACTGACCTGCAAGGATCAAAATTGAAATCCAGGCTTTTCCTTGGTTTTTGATTGATTTTGTGCATTTTTTTGCATGCTTTGAAGGGAAAGCTTACATTTAAAAATAATTATTTGGTTATTGGAACTTTTATTCAGGTTTAGTTGGCTTGGGGCTCAGATAAATGGGAAAACCAGAACAGCAATAACGGAATGCAGGAGAAATAAAAATGCCATTTAGCCATCATGTTCTAGATGGGCTCTAAATGGTATTTTCTCCCCTGACTTCAGAAAAAGGAACCAGGGAATTTACATTTAGTGGTTTCACTACTGAGAATTCTCAACACTCTCAAAACAGACTGAAAATAATAAAAGTAATGCAAGCAATGGCTGATTTTGATTATTTTCTAGCAGATGCAAGTATCCATCTACTTCATCCACCACACTCTAGGCCACAGTTATTTTACTAAAGAAAACTTTCTTAAATATTTTCCATTTCATTCAATATTTCTGGCTCAGTGTCCATGTAATAACTTGCCCTGAAAAGGCATTGGTTGTGCTTGAAGCAGGGCACAGAAAGGAAGTGTTTCATTCTTTGGAAGAAGGAACTGGTTTATTTGATGTGAATGAAAATGGATCGAGTGACTTCTCCCTCCTCTGAGGCAAATATTTGTGTTAAACCCAGCCTGGCTCCTGCCTCACACACATCCTTCATCCCTGCTGCTCATGTCTCCAAAGCATGAGACCTCCAAGGAATAACAGGCGTTCCCCTGAAATTCCAATCAGGAAAACACCCATTTCATTTCTTCCATCACCCAGAAAAGCTCCCAAGGTGGAGGAGAACAGGAGCAGGACACGGCTCCCAACCAAGACCATGGGGTGCCCCCATCTCTGCATCCTCTTTGGAAAAACATGATTCCATCTCCCTCAGATGGGAAATCAAAAGAAACTTTTTGCCTTTGCTGGCTGAGCCAAGGAGAGCCTGCTCTGCCCAGCATTCCCATTTAGGAATTATCTTTTCCTCAGATCACACAGGGATGCTGAGACAACAAAGCTCCCACCTGGGCTGTGAGCAGTGGGTGCAGCTCAAAGAATTTGGGAGCACCTTGTCCAGCACCTGAGCTCAATCCCTGTCCATGGTGTTTGTGCAGCTGCCCCTCCTGGCATTCCCTCAGCTCGGGAGAGCAACTGGGAATCCCAGTTCCTGGGATGGGAACTGCTCTGAAAGCTCTGGAGATGAGCTGCTGCTCTGGCTTTGAGAGGGAGCCAGGAAATCTCACAGAATCATGGAATGGTTTGGGTTGGAAAGAACATTAAAGCCCATTCCATTCCACCCCTGCCATGGCAGGGACACCTTCCACTGTCCCAGGTCACTCCAAGCCCTGTCCAGCCTGGCCTTGGGCACTGCCAGGGATCCAGGGGCAGCCACAGCTGCTCTGGGCACCCTGTGCCAGGGCCTGCCCACCCTCCCAGGGAACAATTCCTGCCCAATACCCCATCCAGCCCTGCCCTCTGGCAGTGGAAGCCATTCCCTGTGTCCTGTCCCTCCAGTTCCTGATGAAGAGCCCCTCTCCAGTTTCCTTGCCAGCCCCTTCAGATCCTGGAAGGATATCCTGGATAAGACCAGACAGAGCCTTGGCTCACCCAAACCTTGACCCCAGCACCAGAACTCTCCATCCCACGTTGAGGTGACACCGAGCCACCCCACAGAGCTGGGACAGGGTGGGACAGTGCCTGGTGTCCCCACAGCAGCACCAACCCTTGGGTGCTGTCCCATGCCAAGGCTGGAGCACCATCCATCTCTCACAGGCAGCCCCTCCTCACCCAGCAGGGCATGGGGAGAGCTCTGGGCCACATCTGACAGAGAGGACATGTCCTTGTCCCCTCTGTCCAAGCTCCCCTTGTGGGAGCTTGTTACAAGAACATTTTATAAGTTTCTCTGTGTGCAAACCTGCAGATGAATTTTCCCATGGGAGAACATCCTTTTGCTGTCTTTTTACTCTGTATAGATTTTCTGTAAACAAAATCTCTCTGTTATTCTTCACAGACATTAGATTACTCTATCTCCTGAGTGTGTAAAAAAAAGAGCTAAAAAACGATTATATTTCTAATATTGTAAGCATTCTAACACTTCTTGTACAAAGCAGTAAAAAAAAAAAATCTAAGCTCTGTACCTAAACACATTATAGCCCAAATCCTCTGATTATAAAGTCATTTTAATAAATCATATTAGCCTTCTAAAATGATTGTTAAAAGTCCTTTTTTCAATGCATAAACCACAGCAACAGGAGCTGGCACCTGAGCCAGCTCACCCACAGTGTCCTTTCCCCTTGCCACGAGTCCTGCTGAGTGGAGGGGAATGGAAGTGGGAAGCAAACATGCCAAGGAACTTGAAAAGAAGCTTTCTGAAGAGACTACTCATTACACTGCTTCAAAATTTTATAAACAAGAGAAGGCACCAGACTCTGCCACTGATTAGGTTAAATTAATTTAAAACAGAAGCAAACACTGCTTGTCTACGAGCTCCAGTTACCTGGAAACACAGATAAACCCAAAACACTCTTTTCAAGGGCAGCAGGCAATATAGCTGGGGTTGGGTTTTTTTTTCCAGAAACCTGGTCCTCATGGAAAAATACAAATTTGGAAATGGCTTTTATTAGCAAGTTAATAATATACTGAAATACAAATATACACTCAGTCTTTAATTAGATTTCACAGAATTAAGTCAAGTAATATATATACACACATAACTGTTGTGTAACAGCCATTCACTAATCTCTGCTGTTTCTTTAAAAGTAACTTTGAGGACAGAAAAGAGTCAGGAATGGATCTGTAATTTGGAGTTTCCTTAAGAGCCAGATAAAATTGAAGAGCAGAAGCCACAATAGTTTAGGGGTTGCTTGCAAAATCCAAAACCAACGTACAGGAATCTCAGACATGAACAGGGGCAAAGTATTGTTGGGAACATCCCTCCCATACAAAAACCTGTCCTGATTTCTTTTGGGTTAATAACCTGAGCACTCTCTATTGTTGTGGTTTGTGTGTTAACAAAGGACTCCTGACAATAATATCAGAAGGCTAAATATGATTTATTAACATGACTCTATAACACAAAGGATTTGGGCTATTATCTGCCCAGTTTGGAGGATCTGAAGCTCCTGCCTCTAACAACATCTAAGGAATGCCAGAATAGCTTACACAATTAGAGATAGCAACTTTGCACTTTATAGGTAGAAAGAAAGAAAACTCCTATCTCTCATATCAGGAGATAGGTAGAGAAATCTAAATGCTTTTGAAACACAACTTAGAGATTTTATTTATAGAAACTTCTGCAGAGTAAAAAGACAGTAAAAGATGCTTTTTCATGGGAAGAATTTTCTGCAGGCCAGCATGTAGAGAAACCTGTAATATGTTCTTGCAACACACTGTCCAAGCAGAAGAAGCCAGGATTGGATTCCTTCAGGTCTGAAAGCGTCCCTGCTCCTGCCCTGCTGCTCTTCACCCTCAGGACCCAACAGAGAATCCCAGAATCTCCTGAGCTGGAAGGGACCCTCAGGGATGATCAGTGCAGCCCCTGTCCCTGCCCAGCCACCCCAACAATGCCACCCTGGGCATCCCTGAGAGCGGTGGCCAAAGGCTCCTGGAGCTCTGGCAGCCTTGGGGCCGGGACCATTCCCTGGGGAGCCTGGGCAGTGCCCAGCACCCTCGGGGGGAAGAACCTTTCCCTGAGCTCCATGCCAAGCCCTGACACAGCTCCAGCCCTTCCTGGGGTTCTCACAGACTCACCTGCACCACTCACAGCTGTTTATTGGTAAGAAAAGTCCAAGAGATTCCAGATTTTTAGTGTAGC
The DNA here is from genome assembly GCA_013399835.1 of Leptocoma aspasia. NCBI lineage: Eukaryota > Metazoa > Chordata > Aves > Passeriformes > Nectariniidae > Leptocoma > Leptocoma aspasia. Next base: position 27,268 of record VXAX01002094.1, read on the forward strand.
ACAACCCTGTCAACAAGTGGAACTCCTTATTTCTTTCCTATGAACCACCTAAACCTTGACTTCAGAAAAGTTTTGCCACAATGATGGCAAATGTTAGCCAAGAGACAACATCTGGGTATCTTCTGAGCAGTGAGGATGATTTCACATCTGGAAGGAGAAATTAAAAGTCACACTCCAGTGCTCTCCATGTCCAGGCTGTAGAAACACATTGGTGCTGCCTGGTGAAAACAAGCCCAAGTTCTGGGCTTGAATTAATTGTTTCCCATATTTTTAATATGTGCACCGTAGGGGGCTTCCCAGGACTGTGATTCAATGGGGGAAATGCAATTTCTGAAAGCAGAAATATTCTGAAATAGAATCTTAGAATGGTTTGGATTGGAAGGATCTTAAAGTCCATCCAGTTCTACCACCTGCCATGGGCAGGGACACCCCCCATTCTCCCAGGGTGCTCCAACCTGGCCTTGGACACTTCCAGAGATCCAGGGGCAGCCACAGCTGCTCTGGGAATTCCATCCCAGCCCCTCCCCACCCTCACAGGGAACAATTCCTGCCCAATATCCCATCCAGCCCTGCCCTCTGGCAGTGGGAAGCCATTCCCTGTGTCCTGTCCTTCCAGGCCCATTTGATAAAACAACACCTCCAGGAAAAATCTGGCACAAAAGCATTTCAAAGGTTCCTTTCCAGGACACATCTAAAAGTTTCCATCATCAGCCAAACCAGAGTCTCTGGTTCCTTGTCCCCTGCAGTCTGTGGCTTGGCTGGTGCCTGCTCCCAGGACAATCCCAGGTACCTGGGTACAGCTAATCCTCCTCTGGCTGAATTGGGCTCATTTTGGAACAAGGAACTGCAAACCTTGGTGCTGCTTTTTATAGCTTGTCCTATGGCTTTTATAGCTTGTCCGACATCACAGAACTATGGAATGTGTCACTTATTTGAAATTAATTCCAAGAGATCAGTTTAACTCACACCTGTAGTTCACCAGCCCTCATTTTTTACTTGATTAGATTAGACAACCCTTCGCTGGCTTTAAGACCAAGCAGCTTTTTGAGGATTTCAGTGTGAAGCAGGGGATTTGCTGCAGTATTCCATGGAGAATTGCTGCAGTATTGCATGGAGAATTGCTGCAGTATTCCATGGAGAATTGCTGCAGTATTGCACGGGGATTTGCTGCAGTATTCCATGGGGATTTGCTGCAGTATTGCATGGGGATTTGCTGCAGTATTCCATGGAGATTTGCTGCAGTATTCCATAAGGATTAGCTACAGTATTGCATGGGGATTTGCTGCAGTATTCCATAAGGATTGGCTGCAGTATTGCATGGGGATTGGTTGCAGTATTCCATGTGGATTTGGTTCAGTATTCCATGGAGAATTGCTGCAATATTCCATGGGGATTTAGTTCAGTATTCCATGGGGATTGACTGCAATATTCCATGAAGATTGACTGCAATATTCCATGGAGATTGACTGCAATATTCCATGGAGATTGGCTGCAATATTCCATGGAGATTGACTGCAGTACTCCATGGAGATTAGCTGCAATATTCCATGGGGATTGACTGCAGTACTCCATGGAGATTAGCTGCAATATTCCATGGGGATTGACTGCAATATTCCATGGGGATTGGCTGCAATATTCCATGGGGATGTGGGGTGGCTGTTTCCAGCCAGCACAGCAGGAACTGCTGCCAGCACAGCCCAGGGTGTTGCTATTTATTTACACAGCACCACTGAGTGTTGTGGTGCCTCACAACGTGAAGCAGAAGCAGCAACAAACACAAACTGGGGCTGTTTGGAGAAGAGATGACTTTGTCTCAGATTTTACAGCACCAGGGGACTCAGGGCTCCAGACCTCCAGAAGATCTCACCGTGGAGTGAACCATGGGATGAACTGGGGGTTTGTACTTTGGGAGGCAGAAGAGGAGGAGGAAAAGGAGGAAGAAGAGAAGGAAGAGAAGGAGGAGGAGGTTCCAGGTTGTCCCAGCTCAGGACAACACAGGGAGCATTGCCCTGACCAGGAACTGGTGTAACTGAGGAACAACCACCAGGAAAATCTGAGCTCTGCTCCTGCACTCCACAGAAAATGGAGTCAGGGAGAAGAGACCTGGAGAAGGACTTTGGACAAGGGCCTGGAGGGACAGGACAAGGGGGAATGGCTTCAAACTGACAGAGAGCTGGGTTAGATGGGATATTGGGAAGGAATTCTTCCCTGGGAGGGTGGTGAGGGGCTGGGATGGAATTCCCAGAGCAGCTGTGGCTGCCCCTGGATCCCTGGATCTGTCCAAGCGTGGCGCTTGGAGCAACCTGGGACAGAGTCCCTGCCCATGGCAGGGGGTGGCACTGGATGGGCTTTAAGGACCTTTCCAGCCCAAACCATTCCATGATCCTGTGATCTCCAGCCACTCCTCAGCCACATGGGGTAGCCCAAAATTAAACTCCCAGCAGTTCTTCAACCACTCCATTGCTGTGCCCAGTGCACATTTCAGCAAGTACAGGGATTGCTTCCCCACCACTGCACTGCTCCAGTGAGGAGGGGGAAGGAGCTGGGGATTTTCTGTGGGAATTTAAGGTTCATAAAGCTGCTGGTGACTGGCACAGATTCCAGGACTAAACAAGACCCTGAATAGAAGATAGAAACTATCTAGAGACAGGTGATTCTCCCTGGAAAGGCAAAGAGAAGGCTGCTGTAGATGTCCTAGAAATGCAGTTTGGGAATATGGATTTGAATATTCTGCACTTGGAGAGCAGCACTGGTGGATTTTTGGTGAGGACAGCAGTAAGACAAACTGGATCCTACAGGAATGGGAGGAGATAAAGGCTTCCAACAGCTCCACACTGCTCCAACAGCTCCCACTGTCCCAAAAAGAACTGACTGCTACAGAACTGGAATTAACTGAACGAGATAATTTATCCAGGCAATAAATTCCTGTGGGCAGTGTTTTTGGCCTGGAGGACGAGTGGGTGGCTTTGTGATGGGCAGCTCACCCCAGTGACCCTTCTGTCTCTGCTCTGGATGGAGAGGGGCTCTGATGACCCCAAAACCCCACCTGATCCCACCATCTCCAAAACCCCACCTGATCCCACCATCCCCAAACCCCACCTGATCCCACCATCCCCAAAACCCACCTGATCCCACCATCCCCAAATCCATCTTATTCCATCACCCCCAAAACCCACCTGATCCTATCATCCCCAAAACCCCATGTCATCCCACCACCCCCAAACCCCATCTTATTCCATCATCCCCATACCCACCTCCTCATCCCAC
>VXAX01002095.1:0-25060 GCA_013399835.1 Leptocoma aspasia
GATCCAGAAACTCTATATAAAATGTTTCTGCTCCGGGGAAAACAATCTAGCTTCATCAAGCCTAGCTGGAAAATGTTGTAACAACTTCCTTTTCTTTGAGGCAATTTCCATAATCCAGCTATCAGTTATTCAAAGAAAGAAACAGACATTATGCCACCATTTAAAACGCTGCATGTTTACTAATCAGACTGAATTCTTTTAAATGAGCCCTTGCCTACATTTACATTTCCCTGTAGTGTCACACTACAGTAACACTGGAATCTCTGTAATTGCAGAAATCCATTTCATTTCAGCTTCTTTTTCTTAAACAGAATAAAAATATGTAATTCGTTGTAAGTTTTGCTATGATTAAATGCATTTCAGAAGCTGGATCTCTCAATATGATCCTGAAAGATTAAATCATTTCCCTTTGAGTATCCAAATTTTCACATTAATTGCATTAATGAGGTATAAGGCCTATTGTCATAGATCTTAGAAATTCCATTAGCTGATTTAGTTGACAAGTCAGTAGTATCTCAAAGTAGTTCAATGAATCTATGAATGCCAGTGTTTCTAAAGATAAGTACTGTCTGGACATCTGTGTTAGTAGAGAACCAAAAGCAATGTCATTTGGGATAAAACATATCAGTGCATCTTTACTAAGGTTAATGAATACAAAGATGTGTAGTAAACCCCATAGATCACTATAGATCAGCATAAGATTTGTTATAACTGAATGAATTTCTGTTGTTTAGTTGGATGTTTTACATGGATGGCAAAAACAGAAACACATTCAGATTTAGTTATGCTGTGATTAATAAAAAGCCTTTGCTTACACAAAATTTGCAAGAATTTGTAACTAATATAATTCACAAAGTGTCCTGAAGATTCCTTGACCACAAACACACATTCCAGAGCTTTAAGGCCTATATTTCCTTGTTTTCTAATTTCCTACCTCTTATAGACATACCTGACTATGCTAAGCAGTACACATACTAACAGAAAATAATTTTTCCCACTCCAGAGAATATCAGATTTAAGTTCAAACACTAGACCAGTTTAAAAAAAGTGCAGGAAACAATCTGCATTTTGAAATAAAATACAGTTCTTTTGTTATTAGAATCAAGTCATCTGCTAGGCTAGATGAGACAAAGCTATACTCAAAGCTCCTACAATAATCAAACTTTTATTAAATTGAATTAATATAAAAGAAAATATATACCTGATTTATTTTATTAAAAACAAAGGGAATTCATTACAGACATACAATGTTCTGTTAACCCCTCTCCTTCAAGAATATTGGTGATACAGATCCTTGTGCTCTTGTGAAGAGATAAATAGAGAATATTTGTGAGCTCAGTGAGATAACCATTTTTGATACTCTCTGTGCAGTACAAGGAGTTATGTTGCTCTCATTCTTCTATTCTCAAACAAGTAGGCAGTCACAAGTAACAAGAAGGAAGGATGTGAACAACCTGCCTGCAGACTGTATTTAGTATGATTCTTGATAAAGTTACAGGTTCTAGCAGAGCCCACACTGAAGCCTCAGTTGTTTGCATGGGCAGTTATTAAGTGTGCTTTGGTGACTTGCCTCACCACCAAGCTGGAACTGATTCTCTACAGTGAAAATCCATGTCAAAAATATACACTTTTTCCTATTGCTGTTAGCTTTAATTATATACTTCTTGCAAGGGCAAATCCTTCTTATGTAGAAATCAAAAACAGCTACAAACTATGTCAAAGCCATTTCTACTGTGTTGCACGGGCATGCAACAATTTACAGGATTCAAAAGCCTTTTAGCGGTGTAACTCTCAAATTATCAGTTAAGCCACACTCTTTTTCCTATTACAAACCCTAGGAGATAAATCCTAAGTTAAGCTTTATAGTTGGGTGCCCATACTAGAACACATTTGCGCTCAAGTCACCTCTTCAGTTAAGTGGGGAAATAACTAAATATAAATATAAGGGAGATCTGAAAAATGTTGAGCCAGACACAGGCTTTAGAAAACAGAGACCTAATCAAGGTCAGACTGTATCTCACTTCTAACCATGGAATTAGATGCTTTAAAGAATTTTCACAGCATTGAGGTCCTCTGCTTTAAAGATAAGTATCTTGGCTACAGCTCTACCTCATCATTCATGTTTGAAAAATGTCTTTTCCTTAGTATGACATTTATCAATCTGATATTTTCTATTTCCTTCATAGAGGATTTTTTTGTTGTTGTTGTTGTTGTTGTTGTTGTTGTTGTTTGTTTTTGGTTTGGTTTGGTGGTTTTTTGGGTTTTTTTTTACGGTGAAAATAATTAAGGACATCCATCCTTCTCTTTTTAGTGTTTATGACCAAATATGTATCTGTTGTGTCCGTCACTTAAATGGCTAATGAACATTTTCATTGTTCCTTTCACATGCAAAATTCCACCCTGTGAGGTTATTTTACTATCTTTCCATCTATAATAAGAACGTATTATAGCTTGGGCCAAACTGCCCTCAGGGCTGAAGAATCAAAACAAATTAATTCATCATTTTATTCAAACCACAGGACTGTGAAATTCTATATATTCTTAAAAAGATATATCATCCTTCAAAAAGAATGATGAAATTATGATTTCACTGAGGTGCTAGGTTTTATGCCCATTGTTCTGCACAAAATTCTGTATAGAGAAGATCCCGCTTAAAGAAAAAACCCTATTTTCTCCCCTCCATTTGATTTGTTGTGTAAATATTGGTGAGTTGATATAGAATACATTCTCAGAGATTTGGCACATTAGCTGTGTAGCAGTTCTGAATAATCTTTTCTGGATTTCAGTAAGTGTTCTGGTAAGTAACAATGAACATAATTAACATTCTTTGTAATATTGAAATATTGCCAGAACTACTCTTTTCTGGATTAGACAACTGATTATTGTTCTTATATAATGAAAACTAAAAGAAAAAAAAAGGAAAATATTGTTCAAGAGTGATTTCGGGTGTCTTGTTTAAAATATTTGAAACTGTTCCGTAAAACTAATTTTTTTTAATTAAACATTTTTGAAGGACAGTTAGTAAAGTATTTAGTCTGTATTTGGACAGCAAAGAAGTAAACTTCTTGTTTTTCTGCAAGTTGAAGTGTTTGCTGAAAAACTTAATAGCTGTGTATTCACCCCAGCATCCATTATCTGATTGCTGTGGAAAATTATATATGTTTTTCTTTTTGATTCAAAAGCCAGAGGGTGGTTGAATTATTGCAGGAAGTTTTCTGTATAGCATTTCAGAAACTCCATAGCAACTGTATTCAAGTCATGGCACCTGCACAACACGAAACTCTTCAGAGCTCTACTTTGGGTTCAAGGAAGGTATCCTATAAAGTCATGATGACATGCAGGGATTCTCAAAAGAAAATGTGTCCATTATTTAAAAAAAAAAGTGTATATAGAAGTGTCTTGCAAACCTACCCACATGGAAATGTTAAACCATTCTTTTTCTGGAAATAACAATGCACAGTGGCAATTCCTTTCATTATTTTCCCTGAACTGCAAGCATTGAAAAATCTTATTCAGTAATATGTTATTAGAAAAGAGGTGACATGTACTCTTGTACCCAACAGCATTTCTAAGAGGTTCTTTTTTACTTTGTGAAAACTTATAAGTCTGTTACTGTTTTGCTCTAAGAAACAACAAAAATAATCTTGCTGATATGCTTCTGCAAAACTTTGACATTGTGGTTACATTAACTATAAATTTCCTGACCAGCAGTGGCTGCAACCACCAATTATTACAAGTGTAGTAAGCATTACTATTTACAATGTTTTACAGCAGCATATATATTTAAGAGAAATGTGGAGATAATTTTACACAAATTACTTCTGCCTTTTACTTCTTTCTCATTTGAAAAAGGGGACTAAAATTTCCTTTGCTCATTAAGATAATTTTTCCTGTTTTTAAATGTTGCTTTATCTGGAATGAGAATTTTTCCCACATACTCATTAAATCAAAAAGAAAGCAATTATTTTTAAATGCACTGAAAAAAAATTGTCTGAATAAATTACATTCTTTTATAACTGTTAAAATTTCCCACGTGCAGTGGGATCATACTTTCATTAGTTCTCCAGTTTTTGGCTTTTAAATTATGTAAAATATAAAAATTATACCGGAATAATAACAAAAATGACACAGTTCAGGTCACCATTTTTCTTGACAAAGAAGTCAAGTAAAAAAAGTAAAATAGCTATTATGAGACTTGAAAAAGGGCACAACATTTTTCAAACATACCACTCTTGTCATTGCTTTTAGATTTATGTTGTCTAGGGTCTCAGCCAGGCACAAATCCAGTGGCAACATTCTGAACTGTAATATTTACATAAAGCAGTCTTCTATATGACCTGTGATGAGGGGGTATAGGGCACATCAAATTCATATGGCACACCTAAAATACAGGCAAACTGTAAATACAAACCAGATAAAAACCAAACCTCACCTTCTCCACTCTGTGATTTGAATAGGCTGGGTGAGCAGGGAAACACAGCAGTGCTGGTCTCTGCATTTCTCATATTCTCCCTTGGGCAGTAGCCATGCAAGTGACACCCTCAGAGGAGGCACTGAGCCACCTCATTCACTGTCCACGTGACATAGCCCCCAGCACAGCACCTACATTTAAGCAAACTCCATGTTGATCATGAGGTATGTCCTGGTTATGTCAGTGTTAAGGTCCATGCAAATATTGGGGAAAAAAATAATAGAAATTACAGGTATTTATTTACTCAATGTCTATTTTTGGTCATGCTCTAACAACTGAAGATGCTTCTTGAAAAAGAAATTAATTTAATTTAGGGGCCAGTGAGTATGACTATTACTAGTATTAATACAAGTAATTTTAATAATAATACAAATAATTTTGTTTCTTGAATTCTCTGTGATGCTGTGGCACCTTTTACTTCTCTTAAAAATTGAATTATTAATCTCTTTAGTAAAAGCAGGCTTCAGCTAAGCTTCACTGACAATGTACTAATATAAACTGTAAGAACTCAAAACCATTAGATAAAACAATGAGTGAACATGCTGATCTTTAATGTGATTTCTATGATTTCCTCACTTCTTGATCTTCTTACTACTCAGTTATTGTCAGTGCCCAATGGAGATATTTGGAACATAAAGTAAGCTCATTAATTAGTTTAGTCACCGCACTTTTATTAATAACCTAGGTTGAAAACATCTACCATTTCAGACTTGGATCTTTACTTAATAGTTTCTTTCTACTAATGTGTGAAAGAATCAAAACAACTATACATGAAGAAATAAGTGATATTTTATTACCACTCATTTGGAGCTGAACAGCACTCCACTCTGTGCATAAGAAGCATTTCCAAAACCTGCTTTTCAATGAATTTTAACCTTTACAAACTGATGTTATGTCAAATTCTGTCACTTCTGAAATTTTCTTTTCTTGCTCTGACAGATCTTACCTGCTTATCCAGAGCACTATTGAATTATAATCAGGAGATCTGAGAAAAGGAACTGCAGAAATGGTGCTTTCAAAGAAAAGGTGATGCTAGGAACTTTTGAGGTTTAATTTATTGCTCAGAGTTAGAGCTTTTACTAAACAGTGTTACAGACAAACTTGTTTACCACCAAGTAGTGATTCTTTTAGAAAATGAAAAAGTTTGGCATTACAGCACAGTTTAACACTCAGAAATAGAAATATTTTCTTAGGAAAAGACCAAATAACTCTATTTCTTGTTTAGCTTGTTCCAGACACAGAAGTGAGTGTTCTGCTGAATTCCAGTAATTTCTCTTCTCCATCACCTCTCCTTCAGTACAACTCAGGTACTTTTCAGTTCTGATGTTATAAAGCGCTGAAATTCCCTGCAAAATCAATCTGTTGTGAGCATTGAGCCATATATCTTTGCATCAAGGTTCACATATGAAAGAACATTAACCAGGTAGCAGAACTATATAGTCTGTAATAGAGTACCTGAAGGTAAAGAACAAATCCTAATTTGTTTCGAAGTTCAGACTGGGGATAAATAATGGAAACATTTATGCTTTCATGGATTATAGCAGGAGATCCATTCACTGGATTCCCAAGTAGAAGCCAACATGAAGAGGACTGCCACAGTAAACATTAGCATTGTCACATAAAAAGTGTTATCTGGAGATTTATCTTGTATGTACTTCATAAATAATTCATAATCCATTGATCAGAATTATTCTCACATTCTTATACTTTTCCAAAGGAAAATATTGTCAAGTATTTCCACAAGAGACATAAAGCTTTTTAATATTTTAAAACCCAAAATACAGTTTCCTTAATCATTAATTACCTTCTTTTAGACCCTTGATGTCTTAGCTGTGTAGTTATCTGCATTTCTTAGTTGTGTTTTTAGAAATTGCTTTCTTTCACATCCACAAATGCCTCACACTTGGCCAGGATGAGCCTAATTCATACTAAGTCCTCCTTTTAGGTATCTGAAATGTGCAGGTGCTTCGCCTTTCACATGGAATACATCCATGTCAGATAAAGTAGTAATATTTCTCTCTGAGAAGGATGGAACAAGGAGGGTCCAGGATGGTGGGGGCGAGGGGATGGGCTGTCAGTGGGACTGTGGAGACCCTGAGAAGCATTCCCGGGGTTAGGGCGACACAAGAAGCTTCCCTCAAAAGATACGCTATTACCCTGTTAGCTCCTTCCCCTTTTTCCTATGCCACTCAGCCACTCCCTCCCTATTCCCCCACTGGCCTCTCACCTTTGTGCTGCCCCCATGCCCTTGTTCAGCCCTGCCTCTGGATATACAAAACCTGCTCTCTCCCCATGAGCTGGAGCTTGGCGACCCTGAAAATCTTACCACGTAGCTGAATTAAACATCTGTGGATACTTTGCAAAGTCTCTTTTTGCTTCCTTACCCTGGACTTTATTAGCAGCTAGTTTGGCTGCAATATGGGACTATGCCAACTGATGAGGAAATGTGCAGGGGAAGGGGATCAGGGAGAAACAAAACGGGTATAAAAGGGGCTGCTGGCATGAAAAATGTGGATTGTCCATATGCCTGCTTGACCAAACCCTGCACCTCCTGATCAATGCAATCTGTTCTGTCTTCTCAGTCACTATTTTCTCAGCTATCTTTCTGCAAAATCTCACTCTCCATCCAATATATGTGAGTGCCTGTGTCCTTTTGCTAGCAAGTACCATGCTGGAGCAGTCAGGGAGTGGGAGACACGTGGGATGAGCAGGAAGGTCTGTGTTGCTGGCAGTGCAATTGTAAAATTGTGCCCACACTAGTGAGCTGCTCTCTCTGCCAGCCCAAGAGGAGGACTTGGCTGCCCATGTTTGTGCTAAAAGTGAGTCCAGTGTTGTCATGGGGTGACTCTATGATGCTTGTACCCCCATTCATTTGTTTAGCCCAGAAATAAGTTTTGCACCTTTCAGACTGGCTCTGAGAGCGAAGTGGGGGGAAGAAGAAGCGCAGTTTGTTTTCAGAAACTGCATGCACTGCTCCGCGTTCCTGCTCCTGGACTGTGCTGTGGACAGACAGATGGCGGGACAGAGCTCTCCTGTGCTTTTAGTTAGTTTTTAGCTAGCTGAGGCAGAGAAGTTCCCTGGACTGTGTTTTGTTTTCTTTTCCTTGGGACTGTTTAAACCTGCTCTGGACTGAACACCCAGAAGAGCTCTGGCAGCTCACACCTGTGGCCCACCAGGCCGGGCCTGGGCCACGGCATTCCCAGTGCCAGAGGGACTGATAACAGCCTGAGTGAGCTGAGCTACAGCCCACCAAGGGGACTTTTTGAGTTTGTCACCTCTTCGAAGTGGCCAGAGGTTTTATTATTTAATATTGTTCTCTCTTTTTTTCTTTTTGTGGGTTTTTTGGGGGTTTTTTTGTTTTGTTTTTGTTGTTGGTTGTTTTTGTTTTTGTTTTTGTTTTTGTGCTGGTGAATGCTTTGCCTGTTAAATAAACAGCTTTTTCCCACTTTTCTCCAAGGAATTTTTTTCCCAAACCAGCTGGGGGCAGGGCGGGGGGGGGGGGGCGCTTGAATTTGTTTTCTACAGGGAACCCCTTTGGAGGTTTTCTCCCAGATTTTCCCTAAACCAGGACAAGTGTGTAGGTGCTGTGTCAGTCTGTGTGACCTGCCATGTCCGTGTCCCCTGGCGAGTGTGTCTGGGTCAGCAGCTCAGCTTTGCTGATGGTCGACCCCGCAAAGGGGAGAGTGGCAGCTGAATCCTCCAGCCTGGGTCTTCAGACATCTGGGCAGGAGGGTCCTGAGCTGAGGCTGCCAGAAGAGATAACAACTCTTCAAGTCACATAGCAGAAATTATTCTCTCTTTTTAGATTTAGTGGTGCCTGAAATGCTTATATTTTCCCATGCAGAGGAAACGCAAGGAGAGGTAGGCTCCCTGGGCAATTAGACATCAACATGTCACCCAGAGAGTAATGCTTGCAGAATTTGTTTTCTTTTTATTTTTAAAAAAAAAGGTATTAATTTTCAGATTGATCCTCTTTTATGTAAATGGAATTTTTCTTAGAACCCAAGAGGCTACATTTTCTTGGCTCTTTTCCTACACTATGCCAATCTTTGAAAAATAACAAAATTTGTACAAAGAAGGTTTACTTGAAACTGTTTTTATTTGACTTGAAATTAATTCAGATAACCTATTATAGGGATTGAGTTTTATGTGATGGTGCATTCTTATAATTTAAGAAATTGTACTAAATGAGGAAAAGTAACAGAATTTTTGCTGTTTATCTAAGAGAGAAGAAAAGTTTCATGTAGGCTTTTCACTCCTTTTCGCCCTCTAAGCATTAACTTATTTTGCGTATTTTTCTAATTAAAATGAAATTTTAATTTAAATAATATGAAATTTAAGTTCATTCAAAAATGAAAACGTGTTTTTTATTGATATTATGCTTTCATTAAAATTAAGATTCTGACAATGATTCACACCTCTTTTTACATTTACATGTTATTTTGGTTATCTTCGGGAAGATGATACTACACAGTGTGAAAAATTAATGTGACGAGTTTTTAGCTCAGTTCAGTGCAGATCAGTTTTGTGTTTCCTCATGATTTACCACCTCTTTTATATAAAGAAAGGTAGTAGAAAAAAATCACCATGGAAATAGAAGAATACTCAAGGGAAGTACACTTTATGTAGTTTCAATAGAGAGACTCAAGGCAAAAATTATAATTTTCAGGTATTAATTAGATGACAGACATGACTTTGGTAACAAACTATATACAATCTTAAAGGTATACATTAATTGAAAATCCTAGAGAGACACAAAAGACTTAGAGAGCAAAAACTGATATGAGTATTTAGGATGTGGCAGAAAATGAGCAAAACTTAAAAACATGAGGTGAAGAGTGATAGACCAGGAGTTCTTCAGAAGAATAGCTTTTGTACCCTGAGGCATAAGGCAGTTTCTTAGCCCTGCAGGCTGCACTGCTGCTGAAGGCTTCTCCAGATCCATTGTGCTGGCAGGTAAAACCTAGGAACTTGTCCAGAACATCAAGCCCAGCTGGCCTCTGTGTGTTTGTGTTTGTGCGGGAGGAAGAGAAAAAGAGAGAGAGAAAGGAACAATTTATATTACACGTGAAAGCAAAAGGCAAAATGTACAATAATGTTGAAGGGAAATTACTGTGCATGGGGAACAAATATAAAAAATTAATTGTAGAATAGGGGAAGAATTTGAGGTTCTTAATGGTTTTTGCAGACTTATACCAAGCTTGTTTAGATCTGGAGCTGAAATTGCATTTTAGTTTCTGTTAGCCATCTGTCTTGCCTTGTAAATTCACTTCAACTTTTAACTACAATGATTACTTCAATTTCTTTAGAAAAATAACATATTTTTATTGATTATAACCTAGATCTTTAGGAGTTTAGTTTTTATTTATTGAAAACCATACTTAAAAAGATTTTGCAACCTACATGTTGGAAGAATATATGTTTAAATTCATAGAGTTTGTTTCTAGAGACGTGAAAAAGACATCACACATAATTGCAGGATTGACTGGATCATGGCATCCAACAATTAGAAGTTATATAGTATTTGAACTACTCTTAAGCAGTAATTTTCATTAAATTTTATGATGAGTTTGTTAACATAAAATCAACACAAGATAAATAGCAAATATACTCTGTGAGTTTCCAATGAAAAATTATGAGCTGCTCTATGCATGTATTAGGATAATTCCAAGGAATATATTATCCATGTTGTAATATTCAGACATTCATAGAGTATCATATTCATAACAAAAGCTGAATCAGAGGAAACAAAATCCTATATGTTGCATTTATTTAGCAAAATTATAAACTGAAGGTTTGACTGTGTGACTTGAAGCTTTATTATTCAAATAGGAAATATTATTCAAATATTTTTTATCTCTCCCACAAACTCGTGTGAAAAATGTGAAGAGAATAATAAAGTTACAAAGTTGAGAACATCAGAAAAAGGAATTTAAATAATTAAGCTACTTCTAGGAATATGGCATATGTTGCATTATTTGTACGAACCTTTTTATGAACACAGTGATCAACTTGAGACCACAGACTGCTGAATGTCTCCAGCAAAATCAGTCAAGGGATTCGTTAGTCTTCCAGTTTTATGTCTTAAGTACAAGAGACAGTGCACCAGAGGAGCAAGATGGATAAAATAAGTACATAATTATACCATGTAAACTGTGTCAGTGCGTAAATCCTGTCACAAAAAAGGAACAAATTAAGAGTGAACATGTTTTTCAGAGCAGAGAATGAAAGAAATGAAAGTAGGATAGGAAAAAACCCAGCTTTTTTCAGAGCTTTTAGAAGCAACATAATTGTATTAATTTCTGAAATGTAGAAGCTTGGGAAAATCTAAGGATAGATACAAATTACATTCTTATCTGAATTTATCTCTTATTTTTACCTGTATACTTTTTTCAATATTTTTGAAAATAAACACAAAAATTCCATAAAAACCAGTTGAAGTTACTTCTAAGAAATCTATCCAAATAGTTTTTGAAAATCATTGAGATATCTTGAGAATAGTTTGAATTTAGGAAAAAAACCCAAAATCAAACACAAAAAAAAATCACAGAAAATGTCTCTTTTTTTTATTTTTTAAATTTGTTAACATGATTAACAGTTGCCATGAAAAATATGGGCTTTTAAAACAGAATCTTCTTCCATAAAAATTATGGGAACTACCATAGTTTCATTTGATATAAAAATCCAATGAAGTTTGCAGTTGTGAACTTACTTGAAGTAAGAAACTGCAAAGGAAATTGACCCTTAGGGGTATGTTTTGTCTAGATTTCAGTTCACACTTTACTGATTGTTCCCTCAATTCAAAGACATCAATTTATATAGCAAAGCCTCTTAAATCTCTATAAGAATGTGTCTATTGCAAGTACAGGAATAACATAACCAGCTCCTATGGTGCTGCTCTGCAGCCTTTTTGAAGATTTCATCAGTATTTCAGCAGGTGTTTATACGATTTATATACTCTAGATCAGTAAGACTGACTGGATCTTAACAAACAACAAGAGTGAAGTCTCTGAACTCTAACTCAGGGATCTGACAATGATCAGTCCTTTTACACAAATTAATTTATGCACTGATGTAATTCATCTTTTCAAGCCATTTGGCCTCAAAGAACAAACATGACTTTATGAAAACCAACATTAAATTCTTACACATCTTGAGTCTTCATTGACTTCTTGCACCTTCCACCCAAAATCATCCTAACTTCTTAGTCTGGGAAGTTCTATGATGGTCCTGAAATATTGTTGTTGTTTCAAAGTTAATAACTTCCATTATATTTTATTTGTTCAAATTAGAACTAGAGCAGTGTGAATCAGAAAATCTTTCTTATCTGTCCTTATAGACACTTGTGATGCATCATGAAAATTCAGGGATATAATAAGAATTTAGTTAGCTTATTACAATTTTCCATATTCTTATTGGGATGACTGCTGGTAAAATTAAAGTGATTTATTTTTCTTTTTATGTAGTTCATACAATACTATTTTGTTTTGTTTTCATTTTTCTCACTTCTGAGGACTTCTAAGAACAAACTTTGACCCTTTCACAGCTATGTTGATAAAAAATGGGTTTAGTAATTTGTAATTCTGCAGAATTTCTTGCTTGGAGGGAGAAGCAGTAAATACTGAATCTTTAGAACTTGCATGCTTTGAAGTTAAAGCTGTCAGTAAATCTTTGTGAAAGTAGTCAGGACTTCGAGTTTTCACTATATCAAGAATTGCCTAGCCAACAAACTAGGCAGCTCCAAAGGCATTTGACTCTTAGAAATCTATTTCTAACTTTGGAAAGTTAAAGTTGAGGTGAGAGTTACTGCTAAGTCAATCATGTCCAGTTGTCTGTAAACCACAAATGACTTAATTCTCTGTTTCACTCAGAACAGATCACATAATCTAACACCACACACTTCTCTCATAAAATACAGTTTGAACTCCTGTGACACTTCTGAGCTTTCCTTTAGATCTTCAGAAAAGTCTCAGGGGTTGCAAGAACAATATGTTCAGACTTAGGCTTTAACAGGGCAAATGTATGTGGAGTGCCCAGATTATACCACAGGTGGTGGTTTTATGAAGCTATTAGGATTACTAGGGAATTGGCATCTTGTATAAACAGGAATGCAGTACACACCGTGAAAAAGAGAAAACAACTGGGCAAGGGCACAGATACTTTGAAATTACTGGAGGGAAAAAAAAGAAAAAGATTTTTGTGAAATGCTTCAGAAATCGTCAAGCTCTGATGATCAGAGCACATACCCAAACAGCAGCTTCTTGACAAACTGTGATAAGCACAAAACCTCTATTTACTGTGTATTGAACCTACTCATTTGAGATACTCACCTGTCAGTGCACAATGTGCAAGAAGGCAGAACAGAAATGAGTTACAACAAAGAAAATCTTATGTTTAATTTTCTGTCAGGGGGATTCTGTAGTCTATTTCTTTTCTTGCTTTAGCTTAGCAATAGCATTATGTACTACTGGGTGATTCCAGAAAATTTACTTTAATTAATGCAGAGTCAAGAAAAATAACAGAGAGAAGTGCACATTTCTCTCATTTGATAGGATTATAACAACAGCAGGTCTACTTGTTTGTTTTCATTATCACATTTTCAAGATGGCTTTAATTTTATCACTTTAACAGGGCAAAGTACTTGATAAACAACAACAGAAAAGGCCCATTTTGTACTTAGAGGCAAAAATTAAAAGTAAAAATTGATTGCATAAATTCATAGCCAATGAAGTCCCATTGACTGAAAATGGGTTGCACTCAGTCTTCAATGTAGCATGAGTAGCACATAATATATCTAAGTACCTGTTTATTTATTTATTTAAACAATAAAGTAAGCAAAGAGAAAAGTTGCAAGAGGACTGGTGAGAAAGGTCTTTTGAGATAGATATTTACCTCTATATTGAAAAAAATAATTTAAATTCTTTTTCATGCCTTCCGTGTCAATGACCTGAGAAGAGCCAGCTAAAAATGAGAGGGAAATCAGCAAATTTGATAGACATCTGCTGAAAAGGTTTGATCTTCCAGAATAAGTTAGATATGTAATATTTTTAACAGCAACACCTTTAAATGATCCTAGAAAACTTAGGATGACTCACCATCTCCTTGGTAACAGCTTGAACAATTCCCAGTCTGTTTGCCTAAAGTATAACTCCTAAATGACCTGAAGTATAGACCTGAATTACCAATTTATTCCTATTTGCAAACTTGAAGGTCAAGAGAAGATATATATTTTTATATTATACATTTTTTTAATCTCATGTAATTTGATAACAGCTTACCATTAAGGCTGTGTGGAAATTTCGAAATCAAGTCCAAAGGAGAGGGGAGAGGTAAATCTATCCTCTTCCAGTGAGTGTAAAATTTACTCCAAACAGTTGAAGAAATTAGTATCCTTAAAGAAACAACACTCTGAAGAAGCAATCATCTCATTTCCATTAGCAGGAAAACAAAATCAAAGTCACATCCTTGTTCTGAACCCTGAGAAACTTATATTTGGCATAACTCAACATTTTCAGGGATTATCTACCAGGGAGTGTTTTAATAATGAGTTTTAATTTTATATCTGGGTTTTTTGACTACCTATTCTAAAATTGCAATATAATCCCAAATGTGATGACAATACATTTCCAGAGAAGAAATATAGTTATTTGCATGATGAAAAATTGAAATAAAAATAAATCTGTTCAAATAATATACTTACACATAATGACAATAAAACTAAGAAAAAATTTGCTATTCAATTCTAATGTCTACTGTTAAAATATCCAAGTGAGCTACTGAGTGTCATTTAACTGATTTTTAAAATATTAGATAAATTGCATCATTTTCCTGCAAACTACTGTTCAAATGACAACTGAAATTGCAGGTCATTTTTCCAAATGGTACAAAGTTTTACATATAATTGTAAGACCCTCTTCTGAAGTAATAAAGTTACTTTAAAAATTATTCTGTTAAAAAGATCTTTTAAAATCATGAAATTAATGTTAAATCTGTTTCCAGTACTGCAATATGAGTTATCATAGGAGTGCTATATAACATAAGTTGCTTTCACAGTCTCAAAAACTTGAAGCTGTTTTTCTAAATTACATATTTGGTGACCTGAGCAGAGTCCTAGTAATTAGGGCATTTATTGGTCATATGGGAGGCTGAGAGTAAAGACTTTGCTTCAATTAGCATACAATTATTTATGCAAAGTCAATCAGGTCTAGCAGGAGTAAGGAGTAATACCTTAGCAAGAATAGCAAATACACTGGTAGTGACCTGGACATTGAAGAATGGTAGAACAAGAAACTCAAATATTTTCTTTCTCATCCCAAAATTGTGAAAAAAATTATTTATACGATTTTCAATTCCATAAAATCTTGAGATATTTCCCCCTGCTTTTTTCTATGTTAACCCAAATTCTGCCTCTGAGCTTACTAAATACAGTAAGGTATGTTATGAGACGTTTTAGTTCCTAATGTAACATATAACATTATCCTTTGAAAAGAAAAACAAAATGTGAATAACAGTTCCCAGCACCCAGGAACTACCATTTTCCACTACAGCCTCTACAGCAATGGGAAGATATGTCTCTATAAATGTAGAACTGTCCTTCTAGACTGGAACTATGGTACTTTGAGGTTTCCATTCTTTTCAAAAATGTCGCGTGGATAGCCTTTGAGGATTCTGTGAAACTTATCTAGGATTTGCAAATTTTTGGCTCCTCTTCAGGCGGGTATTAATCTGCTGCAGGTCATTCAACGGCCGCAAGTTTCCAAATCCCAGAAAGGTTCATACCTCCTTTTCAGGAAGTGACAATTATAACATTTCCTGGAAATATCTTTAAACTTAAACTGGATACATATTGTGTACACAGCCACTTTTCTTCATCTCAATCACAGTAACTGTGATTGTGTGTACACTGCCTGCGTACATCTGTGTGTAACTTACGTACAAATCTTGTCACAGCTCTGCCAGAAGTCAGAAAACAACAATTTCTTTCTGACCAAGGTTTATAAGCCAAAGTAACTACCATATGATTTGTGTCACTCCAACATTTAACAGCATTTTCACTCTGTTAATTATGTTGTAAGAAAATGTTCCCTTTTAGTTGACTTCTTCTGATGACTGAAACTGTTTAAGCTGTAGAGCATTCCTGAGTCTTTTAAGAGTATGGAAAATATTTAAATATTAAAAAGAGGTCTGAAATAGGTAATTTTGGTTAAAAACTGCTGAAATATTTTTTTTAATTGTGGAAAAAAACAAAAATTCATTTCAGGCTTTTATTGAGACTGACCTTGAGGTAGGACTTGTTTCTTTCTGCTTATACCAGATGCTTATTCCCCATACAAAGGAATATTTTTTTGTGAATTTTTTTTTTTTTATAGTGCTTGTTGTTTTGCTTTATTATTCTCACAGTGTCCAGCTGTGCTATTCATATACAGAATATTTTTTCTCAAAGTGCTATGCAGGTATAGAGCACAAAGAAACTGTAGATTGAAGTCTTAATTTTTTCAAACTTTTTATAATTCATTTTATTGAAAAAATATTCAATTATTAACCACTGAGACGGCAGTGGTTAATAGCATAGGCTGCTGCAAAGGAAAAGTTCATCAGAGACTTTGGAAGAGAAAAAATTGATTACTTTGATGGATAACTATCCAAGCCATGACAGAGAGCACAAAAATACTGGTTTGAAAGTACATTTCTTGCAAGGGATGATTACAGTTTGTATTATAGGTGGCCAGTTAATTCAGACAAGGAAAATATTACCAATGGGTTAGGTCAACCTTTTGTCTCAGATTCAAAATCTTCTTTGGAGTAAAACTTGCTGCTTTATGGATTATCAGTGCTGAAACACTTATTACAATATGACAAATATAATTATTTTGATGGTGTCAGAAACTGAAAGGAATCTCTTTTAATACCACCTTTTCTTAATAAGATGTAAATTCCTACCAGCTATTTCCTGTAGACTTTCATAAACAGTGTATAGAGTGAGGAATACCTTTCCAAAGTGTAAGTCAGAAAATATGAATTAGGAGCCAATTTACTTCATTTATTTACACACAGACCCTAAAATAGGATGCCATATTCATGATGGACATCAGAATGAGTGAGATTTTGAGGGAGATGGCAGTTATGCCATGTGAAGAATAAGAAAACTCCTAAATCATTGACGTAGAAGCCATATTTCCTGACATCCTGTCTGGAACTATAAATTCAACTCTATCTGATTAAAAAGAAAGAAGGCCCAAACTTACCTCTGGTCAAGGTTTTTGCTTTGAGTGGTAGTCTGAAAAGGAAATAATATAGAAAGGAACAAGCTCACTTATTTAGGAGCTATGTTATTTCATACTATCTATTTTAATATTTGGGCTATCATTCATTTATTTTTATTCATTATAATGTTTGAGATTATAAAATACCTGCAATGCACTTACAAACATTCATTATATTCAGACTGCTTGTGTACAAAGAGGTTTGCTAATGCAGTAGAAAAGTAGTTAATACAGGGAAGAATTTATAGATCACTGATTGAGTTTTGTATGCATTTGCAGAAGAAATGCAAACCCATGTTCCCTTAATAGAGCATTAAGATTCTGATTTAAATAAGCACATACTGGGCTTCTTTGAGCATCACAATTTATTGTCCTTAATTCATAAATGCACATTTAAATTTTCATAATCTATATTATGAATTCTGTGTAGAATAATAGATGCTACAGGAAGATGTGGTCTGTCAAATAATTGTAAAATGGAATTAATGGTGTTGAATACTATAGTTGCTGTTGGAGCTATTTTTATTGGAATGTATATGTGAATAATTTTTAATTTCAGATTCAGACAGTTGTACAATGAATTACTGGCAGAATCAGGACGTGAAGTTTTACAGTTTATCCTTTGTGGGAGGAATTTTCAAAGGATTTAAGGAAACACTGCAGCATTTAACTGCATAGAAGGCATCTTTGGTGGAGTAATACAAGCTTAAACATCCCTATAGGATGTTGATTGGTTTCAAGAAGGTAAGTGCAGCAAGTAGTTTCAGTCTAATGAGTAGGAGAGCAAAGTGAACAGCTGGAGAATCTAAACCATCATAGAGTACCTTAAAGGGGTAAAGTACCCCTTTCTGGAGTCTTATTCATTAAACAGGCAGCAAAAACGTAACAAATAAAAAAATTTATTGCCTTTATACTGGAGAAAGTAAGGAGTAATTAGTAATTACCTGTCCATTACGTATGAGGAAGTGCATGACAGAGGATGGAACTAAAGCCAGATTGATTATGTCCCAGTTTAGTGCATTAACCAGAGAAATTTCTACAGCAACTCTTCAAAACAATTTTCTTCCTTAAAGTCTCCTTCATTTTATAAATAGAAATCATAATTTGGGCCATAAATACTTTCTTATACCATTGAGTACAATTGAACAGAGACATACCAAAGCCATTGAGGAAATAAATGTCACTACAAAGGAAAATACATAACAGTTCTCAATTCCTAGTGCACTGTTCTGACAACTTCAAAACTCCAACAGTTGCTGCTGCTAAAACATCAACTAATGTTTTTCCAACTCAAAAAATGCTTTAAAAAATGGATTTCTGTTTGAGTAGTATGAGAATCAACATCTTCCAGAGGGACAGCATAGTAGGGCATAACTATCCAAGGGGAAGTCATGTTCCTGGGGCAGAACATCCCTGAAGGGGTTCAGTTAGAGCCAGGTCTTATGAGCTCTCAGCAATCCCTTCATTCGCAGCCACCAGCTGATAGCCCAGCTACCTGGATGGCATAAAAGTAGCAGGATGGCTCTTTGTGGCAGTGTTTGAAACAGAGAAAGGTTTAATAAGAAACAAAATAACAAAACTCCTTACAGAGAAAAGCCGTGCCAGGTGCAAGAGGTCCTTGCCCTGCTAAGACACGCCAAAAAAGCGATTAAATCTTTTGTTCTGTCCTTTTTCTACCCAGTGGCTTAGGCGGGGACCTCTTGGTCTCGGTCCAGTCGGACAGCCCCGGGTTTGAGGTGAAGTCCAAAAGGCCCTATGAGTGTCCCTGTAGCAAATTCGGAGAGAACCTTCTAGGGTCTTTGTCTCATTTGGCAGACAAGAGTATTTGGAAATTCTCTTGTAATTTGGTCACCCCGTCGACAGGGGGCACACTGCCACACACCCCCATTCCCCAGTGCATGCCGGGGCGGACCAGGATAAGGAGCTTTGCAGAAAATGTCCTGAGGTCCTGTTGGACACCAGGTTAGCTGTGAACCAGAAATTTGCCCTTGTAGCAAAGAAGACTAAAACTATCCCAGGATGCATTAGGAGGAGTGTTGTCAGCAGAATAAGGAGGTGATCCTTTCCCTTCATTCAGCAGTGGTGAGATGTGGAGTACCATGCCCAGTTCTGGGCTCCTTGGGACAAGAGAAATGAGGACATACTGAAAAGGGTCCAGCCACGAAGGTCCACAACGACTGACAAAAATAATAAAGAGGTTCATACATCTATCATAGAAGAAAAGGCCGAGGATGTTTAGCCCAGAGAAATGAAGGCTCAAAGGGGTAACCTTTCACAGTATAAAAATATCTGAAGGGAAAATTAAAAGAGATTGAGGTTTTTTACATTGGTGTCCAGAAACAGGACAACAAGCAAGGCGAACAAACTGAAACACAGGACATTCCATCTGAACATCAGGAAACACTTTCTTCTGTGAGGTTGCCCTGGGAGGCTGTGGAACATCCTTTGTTAGAGATATTTAGAAGCCATCTGGACACAGCCCTGGGCAGCCTGCTGTACGTTGCCCTGCAGGAGCAGGCACATTGGACCAGATGACTTCCAGAAGTCTATTTCAACCTGAACCAATCTGTAATTCTGTGTTTCAGGTAAACTTATGGCTTTTACTGTGACTAAGGTGAAAAAAGCAGAAAACACATCAAAGTCATGTATTTTATTAACATGGAAAAACACAATATAAAGCAATAAATAGGAATATGAACATTTATAATCAAATCTACTCCTCAGAACCAGACTAGACTGGATGCACATCCTCACTGTTTATTTGTGGTTGTGAAGGATGCTGGAACAGAAACTGTTTTTTTTTTTTATATTTTCCAAGATGCTATGGAACTAAAATTTTATATAAACCCAAGGGAGAGATACAGCAAGGTAAACCAGCAGGTTTACTACTGCTCTAATCAGCACCCATCAGAAACAGTCTGTGGAAGAGTCTTGCTATGATAGAGCAGTCTCCATTTTTCCAGGTTCAGGTCTCCCATATCTGGGAAGAGTTCTGTGCTCGGTTGGGATCATATTTACTTCAGAAACTTAGGTATTAAGTTGGGTCCAGACTCCTGCATATATACAAATTGTACCCCAAATATTCTTTAAAATAAATTCATAACTATTTCCTAGTTTCCTCTACTC
Organism: Leptocoma aspasia; assembly: GCA_013399835.1. Lineage (NCBI taxonomy): Eukaryota > Metazoa > Chordata > Aves > Passeriformes > Nectariniidae > Leptocoma > Leptocoma aspasia. The sequence goes on from VXAX01002095.1 coordinate 19,861, forward strand.
TTTTGCCAGATATTACATGACAGAAATTAATTGACTCTTCCAAGGAACAGTTTTTATCTTTCTAAATTTATGTAAGGTAACCTATAGTATCCTGTTCCATGTAATGGTTTTCAGGAATTGCTAACCTTACCTGAGACTTCAGGGGGTTATTTATTTGCCTATCAGGAAATATCTTTGTTCATTTAATCTGGAAGCAGATTTTATCACAATAACTACAGGAACAACATCTAAAATAAGCCCTGAACATTGCTTTCAATCTGATATTCTCTTATAGCTACTTTTCTCTGAGTGTAGGGGTTTTTTGAGAGGAAAAAGGCCAATGGAAGAAGATAGGAATGTTAATATGTTTTGAATGTATACATGTGTGCAACTAACTGTAATATTGAAAATGGTTTTAATCAACCTGGACAAAAGAAAGGACAAAGGGCAAATTCTGCTGGTTCATAATGCTATATGTACAATTGCTACAGAGAAGAGAAAGGACAGCGGAAGACATTCATGGAACCACCTTGTGGTCTTACCACTCTCTTTCAAAAAACATTTTGAAAGCAAATTTAGCTTGGTGAAAGACACAAAAAGAATGGAGAAGGCGATAATGAAGAAATCATATCCTGCCTCTGATCCAGGTATGTGTTGTACAGATAGAACGTAGTCCTTTAAGAAAACCACATAATATAAAGAAGCAAGACGGTCACAAGAGGAATAGATTGCTTTACTGCATGTCAGCTCATTTTTAAAGACAATACCTCATTAGAAAAACAAGTAAACTTTTTGTTTCTCATCCCCATATTCATGGTCATATCTGTTAAGAGACATGGAACACTTTTACTACTTTTCATTCTTCCCAATGCTTCCGATCACAATTACATATGAATAAACTGTTTTGTTTATTCCATGGTCATTGAAAACACAAGTTCTAAATAAGGAGTTTAATGTACTGCAAAGGAAGAAGCCTGTATTCAGATAAAGTTGGAACGCTACTCTCTTTTAGAGGGTATTTTCTAGGTTTCCAGTCACATAGGAAGGACATCTCTTTAGGTTAAGCAACTTTCTATTTTTCCACTTGTGCTCTGTGGAGTAACATAGAAGTAAATCTGGCATACAAGCAAATAGGAGAGAAAAGCAGGAAATCCTCTGATGTTATTATCCCTCCATGTACAAAGCCCACTATGAAAACCACAAATCGCTTAAAATTCATTGCTCACTGAGCACCTCAGAGAGATTTGATCCTGGCCTTATAAATGCTGTCCTTACAGCTTTGTGTGCCTAATTCCTAAGCTATCCATATAATGAATGTGGGAGGAAGGGATAGTGTCACACTAAAAAACAGCTTTTCTCTGTTAGACAAGAACAGTTTCTTCCTCACTATACCATGCAGGTGATTTTCTTAACGTAATCCATAAGAAGTATTATACTTTCTGATGAATGTCTGAACTACTGCATTGCTGAAACCTTGGTTTTGTTTGCCAATTGCTGTTTATAGTTATAGGGCAGATATTTTATCATGGGCATGCAATGGTAGCAGCTGCCATATTTTTTACCATTGTGAATTATAAGTAATAATTTACACAGAATTAAAATCTGCCAAACATATGTGCCCATTTCAAGGTCCCTTATCACAATATAAAAGACAAAAAGCAGTGGAGTAGTCACAGGATCACTACCCTTTGAATAAAATGTACATGAGTTTTCAGTTCAGTTCTTTTAACATTCATTCATATTTTGACCCTGAACCATGGAATCATTAAAAATGAAAGTCTTAAAAGCACAAGTCAGCTTATCCTAACAATGAGCATATTTTTTTTTTTATTGGAAGCAGCAGTAAGAGAAGACTAAGCTGTATGTCTTTCTGATCCCTGCTGTTTTATGATTTTAGAGCTTTAGTAATGCAGAAAAATTTCAGACAATTGCTCTAATTGTGTGACTAGTAACCACAATGCAGTTCCTTTGGATAAAACCTCCTCATTGCATTCTAGTCAGTATTTAACAAAAGCAAAGATCACAACTAATGGCTGCATAGTCACACATCTTTTTGTTTTAAAGTGATTCTCCCTGAATACAAACAACCTTTAATTTTCACCTCTAGATAAAATTTAAAATCTCTCTTTTAGACCTTTCAAAGTAAGGTATTTTGCTGATTTACAAAACTAATCAGTATAATAATCCTCTGTGTTTATGCAGCATTCTTAATCTCAGTGTGCCCAAGTGTTAAAGAATATTCCTTATATTTTATAAAACACTTGTAAAGGATGTGATTTCTGGGTCAAACTCGCCTGTGCAGCTACACAGCTCCTGGGAATTCATTCATCTTCACAAGATGTGCAATCAGAAGCTGCCTGTAATTGGAGAGGCTGTGTCTAACTCACAGAAACAGAAGCCACTTCTAGGCAGCCTTGGTACTTGTTAATAACTAAGAAAAATAAGAAATAAAGCAAAAAACCACAAAGCAGTGCATAATTTTAATTTCCCCTGATTCTTAGAGATAGCCCAAGCCTCCCTATATTCCTGTTAAAAATTTGGGGGAGAATTTTAGAAAGCATTAGCAGAGTAAAATATTCAGTTCAGAAATGACTTGTGTAAGCTACTTTTCCAACCTTAAGCTTACTGAAATGTGCTTAATACAAACAGCTAAGAAGATGACTTTTGTGTACAAGGAAAACAGAAAAAAAATATTAGGCCCTCCTTATTTCATGTCACCTGTTTTCAACATCCTCCTAGTTGTCCATATTTTTTTCTGTTCTTGCATTATTGATTTTCATTTCTTATTGGCTTAATGAACAAGTGAATCTGGAATCTGCAAAAATATCTGAACATGTAATTATTTTTATTATGTATGAAATCAGATCTATACATGAATATTTGCTAGATTGGCAGTTAATTTTATATGAAATGTAAAGAGAATGAAAAGTAATGGTTTTGGAAAAATTTAAGTTCATCAAGTGAACAGATGAGATTAAAATACTTCTATTGGCAGGGAAAAAACTCCCCCTGTCATATTTAGCAGTTTCAATTTTCCAGATCAGACTGGTAGAGCACATAAGTTGTGCTTATGTGCTTGTACTCTCACTGTACATCTTTGTGCTTCTTTAGTTCCTACAGGTTGTGTTAATATCATGTGTATAGGATGGGTGCAAACAGTTTAGGGAAAAGGCCTATGCTTGATGATGACTCTTGAAGAGGAATGAAAAGGAATCTTTTAATATATTCTGTAATACGTAACATGTTACACATTACATATTTTTATATATAGAATGTATCTTATAGATTAATAAAATAATATAACCATTTACGTTGAAAAATACCTGTATGATCAAGTCCAGCTGCAAATGCAGCCTTGCCAAGTCCACCATTAAATCACATCTTAAATATCTCCAGGGGGTGTGACTCTACCACTTCCCTGGGAAGGCTGTTCCAATGCCTGACAATCCTTTCAAGGAAGAAATTTTTCCCTAATATTCAATCTAATCATCCCCACAGGCCATTTCCTCTTGTCCTATCACTTGTTACTTGGGAGGACAGAGCAACTCCCATGTGACTACAACCTCCTTTCAGTTAGTGGAAAGGTCTCACCTCAGCTTCCTTTTCTCCAGGCTGCACAACCCCAGCTCCCCCAGCCACGTTTCATTAGCCAGGCACTGGCCTTCTTGGCCACCTGAGCACATGCTGGCTCATGTTCAGCCAGTGTTTTACCAGCATCCCCAGGTCCTTTTCTACTGGGCAGCTTTCCAGCCACTCTACTCCAAGTCCATCAAGACATCTTGATTTCTCAAATCTAAAGTTTGCTTTATGGAACCCTATGGAAATTGGGAATACTGGCTATACTTAATTTCATAAGCAACTTCCAGTCCTACAGAGCATATTCAATCACAGAGCAGTTGGAAAGCATTTCTTCTGGCAATGTGGACTAAGGACTCAGAGCAGCAAGTGTCAAGTGCCAATGAACAAAAGTAAAAGCAGCAGTACAACAGCCCAGAGCAGTGATTCTGCTTCTGGATGAACTCCAAGTGCCTTGCTGTGTGGAGCATCAGAAATGTTTTTCAAAGCAGACTTGCCTTCATGCTGTGGGGAATGCTTTACATTTACATTCCTTGAAATTAGAGCCACTAACTTCTCAAAAGTTTTAATACTTTCTTTACCCTCTCTGTTAATTATCAGGGTTTTGTTCTTCCTCACACACTCACATGATCTTTCTCTGTGATCCTACAATGAATTCATCATGTTGACATTTTGACAGTTCACTTATTTCCAAGCAGTAGACCACTATGTCATAAACATAGTGTTTTGATTTTGCTGAAGAATAAAGAATAACATTCAAGTGGAAAGAGAAAGAACATTTTTATTCAAAAGCAAATGTCAACAATCGTGACAGAGGGAAAATAAAACATTTCTGGCACAGAAAATTACTCAAAGACTATATTTTATCTTCCTAGCTTCTTATATATTTTTCCACAGATACAGATGTACAAACATTATCACCATTTTTATCACCATATTCCCTTTTTCTTGCTATCTTGCTGATTTTACTCAAAAAACCCCAATTTTTTGACAAGTGCTTATTTTATAAAAAAAAATACAATAAAATTTTCTCATGTATTTGACCATTTAGTATAAACTCTAAGACCAAACAGTAAAAATCAATATTCCTTTACCTTCACCTTCCTTGCTGAATGATGCTTCCCCTTTTCCAGTCAGTGGGAACTTCGTGGAACTGCCATGATTTCTAAAAAATGATTGATTGTGGTACAGCCACTTTCTACACCAGTTCCCTCAGGACCCATGGATGCATCTCATTAGGTCCCGTGGACTTGTGCACCTTCAGGTTCCTCAGATGACCTTGAACCTGATTGTCTTCTACAGCCAGACTCCTTATTTCTCCCCTTCATTGCCTTGCCTTCTGTGACCAAGGAAGTGTGGCTGGAGTATTTGGTGGTGAAGGCAAAAGCAGAAAAGATGATAAATACCTCAGCCTGCTTGATGTCCCATCCATCCTTTTCAGTAATTGAAAAAGAAATTAATTTTATAGGCTATCATTGCAGGTTGTTGTTTTCAGTAGAAGTGAACAAATTTTCTTTTTTCTTTTGCCCTCACCGTGTTCATGTTTTGGGTTTTCTTTAGATATTTTTATAATTAATATATTTAACAATAATATTATTTATTCATTTATGTAATATAATTAATTAAGATAATTTTATTTGATTTT
>VXAX01002095.1:25558-55884 GCA_013399835.1 Leptocoma aspasia
ATTTATATTTAATAATATTTAGTCTTTTGTTTTTAATATTTTATAATGTTTTCTTCACTGGTTCAATACTTTAGCAGAGCCATTTCTTATTATAGGTACTTAATGCAAGATGTGATAACATTGTCATATCAATGTGATATTAATAGATGATTGTAGTGGAATAGGAAATTCACTAGATGCCAGGGTGCTTTAATCCAGCTGGAATATTAACTTTAACTGTGTGCCTTGGCAGCCATGAGGGCCAACCATATCCTGGACCTCAACTTGAGTCCTGTGTGCATTTTTGGGCANGTGGAACTGCCATGATTTCTAAAAAATGATTGATTGTGGTACAGCCACTTTCTACACCAGTTCCCTCAGGACCCATGGATGCATCTCATTAGGTCCCGTGGACTTGTGCACCTTCAGGTTCCTCAGATGACCTTGAACCTGATTGTCTTCTACAGCCAGACTCCTTATTTCTCCCCTTCATTGCCTTGCCTTCTGTGACCAAGGAAGTGTGGCTGGAGTATTTGGTGGTGAAGGCAAAAGCAGAAAAGATGATAAATACCTCAGCCTGCTTGATGTCCCATCCATCCTTTTCAGTAATTGAAAAAGAAATTAATTTTATAGGCTATCATTGCAGGTTGTTGTTTTCAGTAGAAGTGAACAAATTTTCTTTTTTCTTTTTCCCTCACCGTGTTCATGTTTTGGGTTTTCTTTAGATATTTTTATAATTAATATATTTAACAATAATATTATTTATTCATTTATGTAATATAATTAATTAAGATAATTTTATTTGATTTTNGACAGTGAAGGGTCCAGAGGGGAATTGACTGAGGTCACTTGTCTGGTCACCCTGGAGAAGAGGAGAGTGAGGGGAGACCTCATCACAGTCTGGAGGTTTCTCATGAGGGTGAGCAGAGGGGCAGACACTGTTCTGTTCAGTGACAGGACCCGAGAGGTGGCCTGAAGTTGTGTCAGGAGAGGATAAGTTGGATATTAGAAAACAGAACTTCACCCAGATGGTGGTTGGGTACTGGAAAAGGCTCCCCAGGGAAGTGGCCACAGCACCAAGCCTGACAGAGCTCAAGGAGTGTTTGCAGAGGTACATGGTGTGACTCTTGAGGTGTCCTGTCCAAGACCAGAGCTGGACTTAGAGGGTCCTCATGGGTCCCTTCCAACTCAGGATATTCTATGAGTCTTGGACTTTAAAATCAGTTTCCCAGAGGGGTGGTGTACTGAACTGAGCTTATATTGGACTCGGTTCTGTATAAGCTGTAATTTTAAATAAAGTTCTGTGAATTTTGGGGATTTTCAATGACTTAAAAAATATTTATAAAGGTTTATTCCCAGATTCATATCAGTTGCTAAAATTACTGGCAAAACATATATAAAATAATCCAATGCAAAATTTAAGTGCATTTTTCCATTAGACATAAAAAGGAAAATGTTTCCCACTTCAAATCTCTCTTCTGCTTATTTCCAAAGGTTATCTTTCCTGTGTCTAGCCAACACTTCTACTTCTGTGGTAGACTTCATGCAAGGACTTCTGCTTCTAAACCCATGTTTATGACAACAAAAGTCATAAACTATCAAATGGAGACATTCTTTTTAGAATGATAAATGAGATTCTGACTAAAGTATAAATAACAAAAGACAGCTCTAGAGAATTTTCAGAGATCTGAATATCTGAGAAATACACTCCAAGATACTTGGAAAATACTTATCCTCCCGTACCTATAAATTCTCACCAGTTTTGCATTCTGACGATCTCATTCTGGGTATTTTAATCATAGGTAAGAATAATGCAGCTCAGTCGGCTCTGTAAAGTGTATTTCATGTTAAATGACAAGGTCAATTTTATATTTGAGACATCTGACTTGTTCCATTTAAATCAAATGCTCAGTTTGGTTTGTTTGCAGCAAGTCAATCCTAAACTTGAAATAGTATGACAATGCTTTGTTTTGTTTTATTTCCCCAAACAAGCAATGTTTTTAGACTCATAATCTTTGGATTTAATATTTCATGTAAGTTCTTTTTTACTTTTACTAGAATGTAAGGCACTACCATAATGGTAAGTGCAATGCTTAGCTAATGTGAAAAGCATGTTGTAGTTTTCTGTTTTAATCCCTACTTCAAGAAAATCTTACTTATTCTGAGTACCAGTTTAAATTGCTAGAGTTTAGTAGACTCTTAATCTGTGTAAACCTGAGAAGATTACTTACTCTTGTCATTCAAAAAATTATATTTGGGAGGAACTCAATGTATTTAAATATCAGGTTCTTAAGATCTTATGCATATTATATTTCAGTATTCAGATCAACAAAAATTTTGTCCCCAGTTGAGAATGCAGCAAAAACTATAAAAATGTGCAAAACCCCCCTGTATGACATGAATCCAGATCCTTATCAAGAAGAGATATGTTTTCAACAACCCCATTTCCCAAAGCAATGACACGCCTCCAGTCTTGTGAACTTCTTCTGGAATAACAAAAAAAACCCAATAAACCAAAAAACTGAAACAGCAACAACAGAAAGCCCACAGCCTTGATCCAATAAACCTTAATTTAAAAGTGGTTTCAGGCTATAATCAGCAGCATGACTCCAGTGAAGAATGTGTGTATCATGTTTGGAGGAAGTATGAGTAGGAATATATAGTAGCTTTCTTATGATTGAGCAGCTTAACTTGATTATCTCCCTGGCAAGTGCCTTTACAAAAATACATGTGGACTTCACAGTGAAATCAACACAGATGGAATACTATAATCAAGATCTTTTTAATTTCATGAGACAATTTGGGTTTTGTTTTTGCCAACTAGTTATTTTTATTTTTTGGCTTGAATCCCAGGATGTCTCTACCTTTTAGCCCTTCAAAAACCAAACAAAATAAACAAAACCAAAAAAAATACCCTGCTCTTATCCACTAAGGCACTCTCTCTCAGCTCAGTTTCTGTCATATGATGCAGGACAGGTCAATATTATAACTCATTCTGAAAAGATTCTTTGGAATTAATTGAAACTTAAGTTAGCATACCTTATTTTTTATAGCTTCATACTCTACTTTGAAAATATTCTATCAATTTTAAAGTAGGACTTCTGGTGAAAATTTATAACTTTTATGATGTCCTGCTGATAATTATCAGTCCCCCAAGAAATGTAAAACAGGCTAGGAATAAATGCTGAATGTTCCACTTATATTTCTATACAAGTGGTTTTTGAGTGGCAAGTGTCTTTGAAAAAAGAGAAACATTTTTTTAGAAACCTGAGTCACTAAAATCAACAGTTCAGTGAATGGCCTTGGAATAGGCTCTACAGTAGCCTTCACAGTGAGATTTTAATCTGTGAATGGTACTCATTGCCATGCCAATAATCCTGTAAAATAACCGTTACTTTCTCTTTCAAAGTATTAAGGAGGAATACATTTTCCTAGAAATTTTTCCCCAGTTATTAATAGGTTTAATACTTCATGAAGAACTATAGATTCACCAAATATCACCAATATAAAACTCATATGCCTGCAAGTCTTGCAGCATTTCACATCAAAGCTTTTTTTTTGCTGAAAAAATGTACCTACCATAGTTTAAGACTTAAAAAAAGAGAGAAATACATTCAAGTCAAAGTGTGTCAATACAGACTAGTTGTCTTATCAGCTTATAGGAAAAGTTAGATTTACAATTATATGAAAAAGATTACTTGAAGTGTTTGCCTAACACCATTAAAAATTGTCACCATCCTCAAGTCAGTTGCATTTTTCTATTCACTCTCTTCCAAGATATTATTAAATATCCCCTATAATGTTTTTTCATTCTTCAGAAAAAGACTTTGTTAATTCAAGAATAGAAATCATTGAGAAACATGGGATAATGCAACCCCTTTTCTTTGGTAAGCCTGATATGTATACAAGCCCTTGCTTCTATCATAGACAAGCAAATGAAGGAACTGCTATTGGAGGGACATAAGACAAGGTATAGTGACAAGTGAAGGATTTATTCTGCATTTACCTCAAGTATAAAACTACTGTTGAACAAGGACAGCCAAGAATTTCACCCATAGCGAGGAGTGAAATTCAAATTCAGGGAAAGTTTAATTCAGGCATGTCACTGCTTGTCTTGAATAACCGTACTAGGATCAATGACTTTTCCCAGGCTGAAATGATTTTCTTCAGAAAATTCTTTATTTTATAAAATGGATTTGGTGGTTATGGCACAGGCTGATTGCTCAGGTTTAGACACTGGCTGTACTGCAAATCCTGTCTCCATATTGTCAGTATTTCTCAGGCTGTTAATCAGCCAAAATTCTCCATCTGTCGTCAAGGCAATTTACATATTTACTCCGGTTTGGACTTTGTGAGCTAATTCCAGGGAAAAAAATGCAGGCCTAAGGATTCTTGATCGTGGCTGAGTTCTTCTGCTAAACAAGGAACACAAGGAGCTTGAGCCACATACCTTTGCAACCCTGAGCTTTGCAACCCTTTGCACCCTTAGCATCTCCTCCTAAACCCAGCTACCAGACCTGGCACTGATGTGGCCTTGGGATCTTGGGATCTTGAAACAGCTTCTTTGTGTTTCAATTCCCTGTGCTATGGTACACAGCAGCAGCACTTCTGCACTTTATAGGAATAATGTTAGAATCTCATAGTATCAGAAGTCTTTCTATGCTAAAATATTGTGCTAGAGAGAATCATGCAATCCCCCAGCAAGGCTGAGAACCATAGGAGTCGTAGACACTGCTGTGAGAGTGGATATTGGAGACTAGAAATGAGTAATTTCCACTTCTCTGGTTATCCTCAGGGACAGGAATTATTTATACAATGTGTGAGCCTTCTTTGACTCACCAAGTCTGCTTCTTGAAATACAAAAAAAAGGCAAAACTGAATAAGAGACAAATAAGCAAAAATATAATTTTCAGCCTTCAAAATGTTTGGTTGGTTGTTGTTTTTTTTTTCATTTTGTTCACTATAACTATAATGTCTGCTCTGCTGGTAAAAGACAAAATAATGTGCAACAAGTTCAAACCAGAGGTACATAATAGCTTACTAACTGATCAGCAGTGAAACAAAATTAAATAAAAATGCTTAGCAAAAAAGTATGCATATTCCAACACCAGGTTTGAATACCTTCTATTCTGTCATGACCAATACAATTTTGTTTTTAAACTCTTTCTTGCCATCATTACCCCAAATATTTCCCAGTAACTAGAACTGAGGTTAAGCATGTTAGTATTTAGCAAATTGATTTGTACTGTTGTCATTCATTTGAAAGCTAGGAATTATACAATTAGACTTATTAAACTAATGAAGTTTGTGTGAATTTCTAAGCATATATATAGATATATATAGATATAAAAATATATTTTTTTTAAAATATCCTGTTTTCAAATAACTAATACAAATTCTAACATCAAATCTTGAATTAATCAAATGTCCTTGAATAAAGAATATATCTGAAATGTGTGTGAACTGCTCTCAGTAAATCAAGGAATACGCCATGTTGAGATTTGTTTGCTCAGGTCCACTAAAAAGCTACATGTCATATTTACCTTAGTGTAACTTTTGGACACCTGTTCTTGGTTTCTCTGGTATCCCAGGAAAATAATAGATAAATCACCAGAGATACCAGAGAAAACATTAAAGGTAAAGATTTCATTCTTTAAAAATGGGTCTTAAAGAAGCAAAGCCACTACTTGATCCCATCCCTAAAATGCCTAAACCAGATAATTTCAAGCCTTTCATTTTTTAATTTAAGGGACTTATGAGGGAGATTTTACAGCCCACAATTAAATCACTTGTACTAGAAATAAAAGTTGAAGGAAGATGTGTAAAACTTGCTTTATGATTAAATATGATTTTAACGTCAGGTTATGACTTATTTTTGCTTGCGATGTTTCTAGCTTTTATTGAATGAGCACACAACTATTTAATCAAATTGCAAAAACACTGCATTTGGAAGAAAATATGGTGTGACTAGAAAGACATTGTCAATCAGAAATCCTACATGCATGCAGTTGGAAGAGCTTGTCCATAAACTCTAGTCTATTACCTTTCTCTAGGATGACACCTGGATTATTCATGAAGCATTTATTATACTGTTTCCAGAAAACCTTTAGTAACAGGAATTCTACAACTCACTTATTTCAGGTTTGGTTGGTTTTTTTTTTTGTTTTTGTTGTGGGCTTTTATCTCTAATATGTGATTTAAATTTCCCTTTCTGCCACTTGATTCTTGTGCCCCTCTGAGTAAATGCTGAGCAGAAGACACTCTTAAACACTGTTTTCTTTGGAGTGCTAACACTCTTTATATAGCCTCATATTCTCTTCTCCAGCCTAAACAACTTCATCATTTTGGTTTTGCAGAAATCTTATTTTCAGAACTTTTTACCACCCTGTAAGTCTGCTTGGCATTGTAACCCAATTTTCTGTCTTTTTCTTAAACTAAGGCATAAAACCCATTGATACCAAAGGCATTGAACATTTATTCACAGATTCTTACGTGCAACACTTGTCTTAATAAAAGTTTTTTTCTGTACTTACTTCAATTTTAAAACATATTTAATGCCTTTACCCATTATAGTATAAGATATTTTCCTGAACAATATCATAACACATTAATTTAATCTGCTTTTCATATTTGTTAACAATTTTTTTCCACAAAATCTTCACTGAATGGAATAATTCTGGGAAACCACATCCTGTTATGTTTTGCAATTTGAGAGAAATCTGTTACTCATTTTTGAGTAAGTTTTATGAACTGACTTGATAAATTATATGTTTGAAGGTTTTCTTTTACTCCACCTTTCAGAATGTTATCTATCAGTAGTGCAATAAAATTAAGATATTTCACAATGGTTTCCTTTCTGTCCAGTAAGACATGTTGTTGTCAGTGAAGTAAATTCTATTTAATTAATTTCAATTATCCTCATGACTAAGAATCTGTATAAAAGTATAACATTTGAATACATCGCAGAACTCTGCTTTTTTTGTGTATAAGCTGTTTAATGCAGACCTATATATGACTTTCATCAACTGATATTTTGGAAGTGGGGCTCAAAAATATTGTTACATAACTTAGGTTAATTTTCAAAAATTGTTCATAGAAACTTTGTACTTTTGGTTGAGTTTCTCAGCCAATGCTCAACCTATGCTGTTGTAGCCATTCTTCTAAAAAATCTTTTACTACTAGTAAAGGTAATGAGTCTGTAGAAGTCACCATCCTGATAGGAGCTTTATCTTCAGTCTTCTCATTGATTTCTCTACAAAGGGGAAACAAAGTGATCATACAATTTAACTAATATATATTATTTTCGTTCTAACCACAAGACTCCCAACAAATTCCCCACAGGGTATTCTGTTAGCTTATATGATTAAATGCTAATTTTGCTGAGAGAAATCTCTTTACCCTGAGTCAGAGACAGGAGCCCCTGCTCCCTTGTCCCCTGGGGCTATCCCAGGAAAGCATTTTGAGCCCTATGGGCGTGGTGAGTCCCAGCACTGTGAGCCCACGGGGGCTGCCCCTGGTAGATGGAACTCACTGTGCCAAGAAAGAGTGTTGTGGGACTGCACAAGATAATGAAATATTTGGAAAGGAGACAAAGGTGGGGCAAGGGAGCGATCAAGGTGGTTAGAAAAGTAGGAAAATAGAAGGATAAGGAGATAAAATGGGCTGGTCTTTTGTAAGAAGGGGATCTATGCTTGTCTAGACCAGGCCTGTTCCTGGTCAATGAGATAAATTCTCTATTCCAAATAAGCTGCCTTTCTGTCTACTTTCCTGAGTGAGGACTCCATTGGGCATGCATGTGCACATGTGGACGTCTGAGTGCAGCAGCTGGAGTGGTCAGAGGTCCTCTTGTCTGTGGTGCCAGGAACAGAAGAGACAGGAACATACGCACACTGTAGTGTGTATGCACATAGGTGCCTGCAACTTCCTAGAGAACTTCAGGGTGGACTAGACAATGAGGGGAATGAAAAGGACAGGAATCAGGTATCAGGGGTGCCATAAGTTTACTCAAACACAGGAGAGTTCAGGGGTGCTGAGACTGACTATTCCAGCTGGTCTGACCTAGCTACTGAGATTAGGGGATCTCAGGGAGGGCTATGAGCAAGGCCAGAGATCTAAACCACCTGCTTGTGAGTTCCGCTCATGCAGAGTGCATGTTTGGGCATGAGGCAAACGGGGAAATGTGGGGACTCATGGGCCAGCTACTAGATAGACTGTCTAAGGTTTGTTACTGGAGGAAATTAAGGGGTCATGTGTCTCTGCATCCATGTGACCAGGGTTTTGTGTTTATGTCTGGGTATCAACAACTGGAGTGGGGCTGTGTGAATGTTAGGGGTTCATGTGTTGATGTGCTGGCCATGCACTATCCTAGGATCCACAGGCAACTGCTGTTTATATATGTGTATAATTTCCACTGATGTTTTTCCCTTGATCAACCAGGAGGGGAATAGGATCAGGCTATTCCTGCTTGTTGTATTTGAGTTAATACAGTGTGGTTTGTATCTGTATTGAACTATATATATTGAACCATGCAAATATATACATATGCAGGGAGAGAGAGAGAGGATACCTATTTAAAATACAGGCTCAGCCTCACTGCTAACTGGACCTAAGATTATCACGTTGCAACAGCCTTGTCTCTCTTGTGCTGCAAAACTTGGCAGTTTCTAAAAGACTCACCTTTGGAGAGTGAGATAAACAGGTGCTAAAATCTGCATGGACAAAATAGAGCTGATTGCTCATCAGCACAAAATACACTTCATTGGTAAAAATAGCTATCCTCAGCTTGTTGCAGATTTATACCAAAGAGTATAAAAAAAAAAAAAATAAAAAGGGTTATTTAAGATTTGTGTTCTTGAATGCGTGGGATTCTGAGCTGGACATTTTGCAGTGGCAAATGCTACATGCAGTAAGTCTGAGCTGCACTGAATACTAAGTTTTGGGATATTTTGTCTTTGCTGCTGGGTAGTTGTCTACATGAACATTGAAAAGACATTTTATGGAATATCTTAGTTTTGAACTGTGTAACAGGTTCAATAAGTAGAAATGCAAAAAGTAGAAAATTTCGTACAAAGATGACCCTAAATACTCCACAGGAGTAGAAAACAAAAAGAAAGAAGGTTGCAAAATGATCAAAATATGCAGGTCATGAGGATTAAACTACACACTCAAAAAATGGTTTATTTAACTCTACCAATATAAAACCAAAACTCAGTCCAGATTTGTTAAAAAGGTCATGAACCATTGAACTGGACTTTTTGACTCAAACTAAGCTTTTGAAAACTCCAATTCTTCCCAGAGGAGTAGTGAAAGAGGATTGCATTAGCTTTTGATATACTTTACTTGCTATCAGCAGGGATTCAGTAGTGTCTGAGGAGTTTTGCTTTGAATTTTCTTGTTTGTTTACATGTTTCCAAAGGAATTTAAAAAGCCCATTTTTCCTTTTCATAAAGATTTATCATGTTCTCTGGTAAATCTTGGATAATTGATATCAAAAGGTTTAATCTTCTCTGGGAGTTCTCCACAAATAAACCCTTGGCACCACAAGCTCCAACATTTGGCTGTTTCTTTCTGAAACAGCACAATGACAAAGCCAGTGTAAGAAAAAAAAAAAGAAGCAGAAGTAGATATTCTGTAGAAGTGTGCCCACCCTCACTCTCCATTATGTTATTGAAAAAGAAGCTGGACTCATATGTACCTAAGAAGAATCTTGGAAAACAGAGTGAATCTCAAGATATCCCCTTTGCTCAGAATATTAAAACATCCTTACATAGGCAAGGTTGTCTGTCTTCTAGCTTGGATAAAAGAGTTCTATGTATAACAGGCAATGTGTGCAAATTTTGGCAAGTCCGAGACATTATGACACCAAAACTATATAAAAAATGGCAATTATCTTCAGCTCATACATTTCAACAAAAGCTAGAGCTGGAGCAACTCTTCAAAGAGCTGGTAACCACGCAATACCAAAACTGAGAAAAGAGCAAATGGAAGTAGGAAGAGGCAGTTTCAGCTGCCTCTAATAACGGTGAAAAAATAAAATTTGAAAGTTCATTAATTATAGAATGCCACAAATAATGTAATATAATTAATACTCTCACATTTCAAATAAAAACGGAAAACTTATTTCAAGTGTGGGAAAAAAATAGCAAATATAACAATAATTTCAATTTGAGTTGTGTTTCAGGTATATGTCTGGGATTCATCTGTGATGAATCAGGTGTCATATAATGGAAAGATCACTTGAAGTAAAGCCAAGGAAACACCAATTCCCTCAGCCAAGCTGAGTGTCAGCTGTTTTCCTGAGTGGGAAACCCGATAAAATTACTTCAGTACTGCTAGTAACAAATGCTGTGAGAGAGCATATTTGTAGTCCTTTGTGACATTTTATGATTTCGGTTTAATCCACAATGGATAAATTAAAATCCATTTAGTTATGGCCTTTTTCACTTAAAACTTAGAGGGCTCAGAAAGTTCCATTCAAACATATCCCAGACATACATTATTATTTGGAAACTTTCCAGATTTATGTATTAATTTCTTAATTTTGCTTTTTAAAATAATCAAATTAAATATAATTATTTTTTGCTGTTGCTATATTTATAGAGTAGTGGAAAATGGGGGAAAAAAGTAACGATATGACATGCAAGAAAAAATATAAACTTCTGTGCAGCCTAGGCAGCCAAATGACAAAAAATCAGTCACAACAACACTAAAAAGTGCCACTCCAACAAATTAGTACACACCTGCCTACCCGAACCAGTGCCCACCTTATATACATGTAAATTTTGGATTGCTGTGATTGCTGTGCTGGATACACACACCATAGGAGTCTCTATAAACTTTGCACTGTGAAAGGATTCTTCAGGAGAGATGCTGAGCTCTCAGACAGGCTAGATCTGCTCAGAGCAAATTAATTATGTGGGCAACACCTCTAAACCTGTTTTAGATCTCCTAAGATCTATAAAACTAAATTTTTGCTGCCCTTTAGCATGTAGGGCAGGAATGGAGCAAAGAAGCCTTCTCACACGGTGTATAACATAAATGTTGATCAAAGGAAGTCACGTGTGAATTGTGTTGGGCGTGACTAAACCAAGATAATTGTCTGCAAATTTAATTTTTTTTTTTGTTATTATTTTCAATCTCAAAAAGTCACTATTTTCAGAAATTGACTTCCAAGGTCACTGACTTTATGTCAGGACTGGAGTTAAAACTGCTGGGGTATAAAATAGTTTCACGGATTTGAACACTTATGATCTTTCTGGAAAGTTTCATGATGGCTCTTTATGGATATTTTGGAATATTCTTTGGAATGAATTTGAGATTTTTAGTTATTGGTCCTCTGCATCTTGTCAAAGGTTGTCAGTGGTGTTTAAAACATTTGTCCATTCCCATACACAGCCGGTATGCACACAGCACAAGGCAGGAAACTCTAATTTCCATTTTTGCTTTAAAAAAAGTACTGAAAATGTATTAAGTGACAACAATGTTACCTCATTTCTTATTCAGGAGAATATGTTTTCTCACTTTCCTTCCTCTGTGTCCAGGTTTCTGATTCCATTCCTCAAGATTTCCTTCCTATACCATGACTAGGTATACTTAATATATTACATAAGTTTCAGCCGTCAAATTAGTCAAGTTTAACTAGTTTAAGACTGAAACTGCTGATATTTGGAACCTTTCTTTTTTTCCTGTATACACAGAAAGTGCAGAAACAGTTTTTGGAGTTAGTAACCAGCAATACTGCCTAATCCCAAGTTATTAGAGGACTACATTTGGTTTCGTTTTTAATCTATGTGCTAAATAGCAGCACAATTTCAGTATTTTAAACAATTTTTGGAACAACCTTACTTCTTCTCCTGCCTCCTGTAAGTGCATGTCTGATCTTACTGAACTGAACTTTTCTTTTTTCTCCTCTTAGAAGTTATTATTTTCTAGTAAATTTTACATATTGTGAATGGGACAAAAGGCAAGACAGTAAGGTTGTATATTAAAAGTGCATCACAAAATGCAATGAGCCAATTTAAGTGAAATTATCTAACTGGAACATGGAGAATAAAAATAATCAAAATTTAGAAATATAATTGAAATTTAATTCTAGACAAACATTTTGTTGTTGACTACGAATGTGAAAAAGAGGGTTTATCATAGAGATGAAAAAGATATTTTGTTCAGCAATCAAGTTCCATAAACCCCAAGTATTTTGTGATAATATTTTAATCTTTAATTTCTCCATTCAAATTTTAATATGATTATACTGAAATTTAAATAAATTTCAGTATTTATCACTATTTACTATTACTTATATCGCTATTTACTATTTCTCTCCAAAAATTCAATAAAAGTAATATTATTTTTTAGAGTTTTCTATTTAAGATAAAACAAAACAGTGCCAGACATGATGCCTAAAAATAGATTACTTTATATAAGCAATGTTAATACCTATTTCTAATCATTTTGTACAATTTTATTCAAACTTCCTATTTATTAATTGCTTGTAGAGTTTTACTAAGTAGACAATAATCTGATACACGTGAGATGGCTGTGTTGACAATAATAATTTGACAAACAGTTTTTGGGAAGGACGCACTTCCTCATAATTTTATTGTCAGAATGCTCAGAAATAAAGTGCATCTGAAGACAACAATTTCTCAGAAAAGACCAGTCATAAAATTGATTTGACAGGCTTGTTTTTGGCTTGTTGCCCTCAGTCTCTTTAACATCTTAAATCAGCCTCCAGTTTTTCCTCTGACTAAAAGCTTCAGATTGTTCCTCTTTTTTCCTTCTTTTTTCTCCTTTTTTCTCCTTTTTCTTTTCCCATGTTGGAAACTATTTTTATTTTTGAGATTTAATCGAAATATAGGCAGGTACACTCTTTCTTCAGGCATGACCCTTAATTAAGATTAAAAGGTTTGCAATTAATGTAATCTTATTTCCACCAGAAACCTAGAGCTCAATCTGACAGAGGAATTCAATACCAAAAATAGACTGTAGGTGGAATTGAGTTGCCTATATTTAAACTTGCTATCTTAAAAGCTTGGCAACCTGTACCATAGTCTACTAAAGGTGAAGGAATGAGGTGCACTTTTGTTTAACACCGCTGTGGGGGCTGAGCTGCTCCTCGGCATTTCAGTATTGTGACAGACTCCACATGGAATGATGGTCTATATTAGCAATGTGGTGGTGGTGTTATAATCCTCCTTTTAAATAATTGTCACAGGTCTAAAGCAAATTTTCAAACCAGGCATTGAGGATCAGCATCTTTCTCAGTTTAATGGATTCTATGAAAACCACTAGAGATTAATTTTATTTTCTGGAAGACTGATCTACTTAACAAGTAAAATTTCAATATGTGAAGCACCCAACTGCTGACAAAATTGTGCAGCAAAGAAAACAAATGATATAAAATTGATCAAGCCCTTTACATTGTCAGAAGTGTAAATCCTGGGATATTTAACTCTGGAGATTGTGATCCCTGATGCAATCCTGTTTGTGTATCTCATCAAATGAATGTACATCACAGAAGAAATTCCTAAGTAAATGTGGGAGCCCAGAATCTTTTCCTTCTACATAAGCGCAGACGACACTAGGCTGAAAAATCACACTCTCTAGTCTAGAGAAGAAAATATGAATTATCTTAAAATATTTGGATTCTTTATTGTGTGGGGGAAAAGCTACAAGAAGGGGAAAAAGAGTTGTCCATACTTCTGACACTTAGTCAATTACTTCAAACACAGTCCCTGATGGGAGTGGATGTGGGTTTCAATGCTCATTTTAGACATCTCAATTGCTAACTTGCCTTCAATTTAACTCCATTCTGATTCTAATTCTTAACCATGTACCTGACTGGATGCAGAAAAGTGATACCGTTTAGTCTCAGCTACGATGCCAGTCTAGGAAGTAAAGTGGAACGAATTACAAGCTATTAACTGGCTTTGGACTTATTGTTTCATGCCCCTGCTGGTTTTTTTTTTTTTTCTCCAGGTCTTGCAGAACATAATAGAGGGGTCAAATGAGAAGTAAAAATGTGGCAGAGTTTTCACACTCAAGTAAAATCTATGTCTTGATTTAAAAAAATAAATAGCAATCACCAAAAAAGTCTACTAACTTATGGTGTTAAGCTTGACCATTTGAAATAAGCATACATGAGAAGCATTTTCATTATTAACCAGAAAATTCTAAAACATTTTATCGCTATTCACTTCTATCTTTACTATGAGCAACGTAAGGCTTACTTTATTATAGATTCTTATTTCTTACAGTTATTGCCTTGGCTCACGAAGACACAAAATGGGAATAGCCAGCTAATTGTGAGAATTCTTTAGTGGATGTCTATTGAAAATGAAACATTTATTATATGTACTCTTTGTCCTAAAGTGCATGTTTGTTTGTACTTGCCATCATCCATCTTATTTTGGTCTTAGATCAAAAATAGAAATTTTTAGGTCATAGATACAAATTTTCTTAGAAGCTAATTTTAAATGACCTGATATAGGATATGTCTTGTAACAAATAAATTATTTCTAAATGCATTACTGATCATTCTGAAGCACATATAACTTCAGTTATCTTAAGATCTATCTGTTTATCTTAAAACAGTTCTGAGGAGTTAAAGCTATTCTCTGTGATCTAGTACTGAGAACACATGTAATTATTATCCAACAGAAAAGCTCCTCCATTGAGCAGTAAAATGGGGTTGAAAGCTATACTTACTCTCTTGACAGAGGAAGTGAAGTTTTAAAAAATATCACCACATTTACTATAAGGTTCATTTTGAAGCTGTTTTTTCTGTGCATCTGTGCATACATCTCAGCACACAGAGGTGAGAGCTCCCTATGTGCTGGTTTCCTTTCTATTGTTACAACTGCAGTGCACAGCTCTGCTAAGAGAAAATATGTTTGCAAGACCTATTTTATCTTTCAGTGAGTACTACACTCCTAGTTTCAATATTGCTCTTTGTTGAAATAGAATCATGGCAGTAGCAATAAAAAGTGAGTAAATGGCCGAGAAGTAAAAGGCTGATAACTAATGCCGTATCACTGCCATTCCGCGACGATGAAATCCAAAGCAGTAATCGAGGGACAGTGAGTAGCAAAGCAGCACACACAACCTGATATGCTTTTAATTTACAGGAGAGGTATCATATTTTGAATATATTTTTTTTCATATCATTCTACTTTCAATTAGCAATTATAGCTGTGAAAGAAAAAAAAAACGTTTCTATGAAAAATCTACTGTGCATTTGCAAAATAGTAAATGGAGTGCATGTACTCATGCATGAGAGACAAAGGAGGAGGTGGGCGAGGATATGAACAGTTATCAGCTCTATTGTTTACCGAATGTAACATATGAGGTGAGAGAGAAAAATAGTTACCACATTTATTGTTGTCATTGTTTTTCAGTTGGACTTTTTTTAAATTTGACTACAGTAACTCCATTGATTTGAAATTCAACTCTGAGCAGTCAGCTGAGTTCTAGCATATTGTTCTAGCATAACATGATTTTACATTTCATAGGAGGAAAGACTAATGTTTCTGTAATTAAAACCTGTTCTGACACTCCCTGAAATGGCCACACAAATGGGATGTTTTGCTCTGAAGAAACCATTTTTCTCTATAAATGGAGATAGTGCTCCAAACAATGAACTTAGACCAGCAAATACAGTAGTGATAGACATCACATTGTGCTTTAAAACTGCTTTTGGCTTGTTTTTTTTTGTAGGGGATTTTCCTGGTTTGTGGTTGGATTTTTTCTCTTGTGCTAAAGCAGCAGGATGTTTTTAAACTACAACATTGAAAGTTCACTTTTATTACCTGTGTTTCTCTCTGTGCTGATTGGAGAGATAAGTTACTCTTTGACAGTTTCTTTCCTCTCTACTGATGTCCATTAAGTTCTCCTGAGTCTGACTTGTTCTGAAGTTTTCAGTCAGCAGTTCTTAAGAGTTTACAGACAAGATTTATGAATATATTTAATATGATCACATGCTAACATAGAGCTCTTCATCTTTATTTGTTCAAATAAGTGAAGTATGAATGATAATCATTGAAAATATGTATTTTTGTGTTTTGCATGTACTAACTTTACTTTTAATGTGAAAACTTTGAGACACAGGTAAGTAAAAACCAATTTGCTTGAAATATGCCCTCTAGCTACAGCACTTTCTCTTATCAGGTATAGTGCTATTTCATTGTCATTGAAATAAAAGTTCACTTTTCATTGCCCAGACAGCTGAAAAATCTATTGCAACCCCAAGTACCCAGAGTTACACAAGCTGACATTTACATTTGCCATATCTTGGTTAATAAATTTCAGATTCTGACTTTCCTGACATTTTCTCATACAAAGTTACTTTCCTTTCCTAGAAGTTTAGCAGGTGTGCACTCAAGTCTAAGAAACTGTGGTGCCAAGTTTGAGGGGTGAGGTGTAGAAGAGAGAGAGTGAAAGACAAGACAGAGAGAAAAACTTATGGAACATAAATTAATAAAATGAGAAGTGGATTGTTCAGGGAGTTTATCTTTGAAGAAACACAGTTATACTTTGGGCTTATTTTAAAAAATAACAAAAAAAGCAAAAGGCAGAAAAAACTTTTTTGCAACTTTATTTGTTTTACTAAAATTATAAACCTGCTGATGAGATTTAAAGCTCTTGTGTTGTTTTCATTGATGTAATGAAGAGCAGCCTAAGTCAAATGATGTGCTTTATAGTCTAACAAAGAAAGTTCAAAGACACTTCTGAAGTTATTGTTAGTACAGGGTCTAACTTGGGTTGTCATATTGATTATGTCTTTACTATGAAATATACCCACAAGCAATTCTATGTGTTTTAGCTGATGATTCACTTTTTAAACATGTGTTTTGCTGCATAAATATTCACTTTATTGCTTTGATCTCGCTTGCCTCCTTTTAGGGCTTGTTGAAAACAAGCATGCATTTCAAATTCTGAAAACCATCTCTTTTGAGGGTCTTAGAGCAATAAAAGACTGTGTGACCACATTTAGTTTACCAGAATGAATTTTAAGATGCATAAAACAGATGCAGAGAGAATATTTCCGAATTAATTTGAACCCCCATATTAAATAAGTACTTGACAAACTTTTAAGTTCAAAATGTGTCTTTGCTTCCATATGCAACAGCTTTCTCAATTCCACTTACAATTTCAGAATTCCTTTGTATCTGAATGCTAAAAAAGATAGGATCTGATTCTCATCTGACTTGCATCTCCATGGTTCTTTAACTTAAAAATTTCCTAAGTGTATTCCCTACAGGTATTTATGAGAATAAAACCAAGTCTGATATACTGGACTATTTTTCTGATAACATTAGTTACTGTAAAACCAAAGATTTTATTTTTAGCACATTCTTTTATCTCATTGAAAACATTTTCTCTCTAGGTACAATTCTGTAGGCATGCTAATGCTAACAGGCACTTCTAAATCTCATGGTTTCAACATGAGCTTTTACTCATCATGTTACAAAAAATGCATGGTTTACATATTGTGCCACAAACTTTAATTGCTCTTTAAATATCCTGTGGGTGACTGGAAATTTCTGTGCAATGTCTGCTTCTTCTGAAGACACTTTCTGCCTCTCATAACAGATTCCCTGCCATCATCATCACCAGTTACCTTCATCTACCTGAGCTTTTTTGACATTTCTATTGTGGCCTGCAATCAATTTTCAAGGTTGTGTGGCTCTCTAATGGAATATTAACACCCTGAGAGTAGGCTTGCCAGCAGGAGGTGTGTCAGAGCAATTTGACAAACAGTGCTTTGAAGGACTATGACCTTGGAAGCCTCTAGCAGGACAATCTATGCCTTTGGAGTAGCTGTCAGATTGGATTGTAAAAGGGTGTGTATTAACACACGGGATTACAATGAAGACTCATTCATAAACATTGACATCCTGCTGAAGAATGGATCACACAAAAGTTTAATGGACTATCTATTCCCTTATGAACACATAATCCCCCCCAAATTACATATCTGCATTCTTGGAACACCACAATTGTACCATAGTTTTCAAGCCCTTTTTTATACATTTGAACATTTTCCTTATAACATACCAAATCCTTCCCCAACTGGGCACTGGCACAGGTCCCACTGATTTTAACAGAAGTAGACCTGCCTTCAAAAGACAGTTATAATGATGGTCATGTTAATATTGAGAACCGCAGCACATTTTTTTAGGCCACAGCTAAGCATCTGAAATTAAGTGTTTAAATCTGCATTGTTACTTCTACATAAATTTTGTTAGCTTTTCAAAGACTTTCAGTGGCCATGAATCAAAGGAAAGACCTAGGGGAATGAAAATTAGGTCATATTTATCTATAAGCCTTAATAAGGATTTAAAGCTTTAACTGCAGACATCCAGCTTTGGAAATCTTGGCCTGTGGTTGCAGCCGAAACATCTCCAGTATTTTCTGTGAATGATCAGACAATTATACTGTAAAGACCATGTGTAGCACTGTTGACTATGGCATAATCAAAGAGAGACAATAAAGCACTGAGTGCTCAACTTAAAAAAAAAAGTAAAATTACGTGTAACCACTGAGCAGATTGTTTTTAGATTCTGTTGGAAAAAAAATCTTCTCTGATAAGAAAACTACAGAACTAAAATATAAATTATAATTACTTAGTCTAAGTATACATTTGTGGGGAATTATTTTCAGTAATTTTGCATTTATGAACATAGTTTAAAAGGCGGATTCACACAGCAGCAAATTCTCAATTACAAAAAGAATCTTCCTTTTTCAAACAGAAATGTGCTGCTGTTAGACAAGTACTTATGTTCTTCATGCTCGACACTACAGTTTATCTCCTTATTAAGTGTACAGAAAATGTGAAAATGCTAATCCTACCAGCTTGCACTGCTCCTCAGTGCAGCATAGTATGAATTTATGCATGTATTGTGTGCAAAAAAACCCTAGAACCATCTAACACATGTAATTGGCATAAAGAGACACCTCCCTTCCACTGTGTCCCAGTTCAGTACGACATGGCCTGACAGCAGCTGCAAGTCACAACATTCTGAAGCCCTGCTGGTATCCAGAGGCTGCAGCAAAAACCATCCTATACCTGATCCGAGGCTGACTGAAGTGGAAAGGAACTATCTTATTGCTTTCAGTGGCTTTTGGATCATGCAATCCTTGATAGATATACCCTTCACTGCACTCTGACATAATCCTCATATCACACAAGCTAGCTGGACACAAAAGGTACTATGACATCAGCAGGCATAAGATTTATTTATTTCAAGAAAGTTGTTGAATTATATTTTTTGCATGTCAAGGTTGATCACCAGACAGAAGTGTAATAATAGGAATAACCAAATAATAACCTTGCTTATTATGATGTAGTCATACACCCACTTTTAGTAGAAAAATATAATTCCTCCTGAAGTAGAATGTTGTTTACTCCACTAATAATATCAATAAGTTTTAAAAAATATTTTTCCCTCAGAGTTCATTTCATACCATTTTGTACATGCTGGTGTACAGCCACATAGAGGCAGAGGCAGGCAGTGCCAGATCACTTGACCTTTATGATTCTACACTGGCAATGTAAAGTTGTTTTCCTTTACTGTATTTTTTTTCATCTGTCTCTCTCTCTCTTTAAATTCCTATGCTGAACATATATAATTTATGATTAATTTTTTTTGTGAAATCATGGTTCTATTCACTGACATGAAGACTTTCCTATTATCCTCAGCTTTTCAACATGGTAATAAAGAGCTATGTAGACAGTTCTGGGCTAGCATTAAAAAAAAACATCATTGCTCAATAACTTAAAAAAGCAGAACCAAGATGCTTTTCTCTACCCACTGTACCAATTTGCATTTTATGAACAGAAGAAGCTA
Source organism: Leptocoma aspasia (assembly GCA_013399835.1). Classification (NCBI taxonomy): domain Eukaryota; kingdom Metazoa; phylum Chordata; class Aves; order Passeriformes; family Nectariniidae; genus Leptocoma; species Leptocoma aspasia. The sequence goes on from VXAX01002095.1 coordinate 45,385, forward strand.
TTTTTTATTAGATTATAATTCAATAAATGGTGCATAACAGGGAAGAACAATTTTCTAAAATAATTTTTAATAGTGATTCATAAACCAAAAAAACCATTTAACTGTTTTATTTGTAAGCTTATAGTCCTTAGATAAACCACGTCACATCGAAAGAGGAGAGAACAACTGAAACAAAATGAAAAATGTTGCATCTTTCAATGGCCTTGAGTCACGTGTTCTGCAACAGATCAATGTTCCACTGCACCTTTACTCCTTATGCTTGGTTTTTATTTAAAAATAAAGCTAGAGAGAACCCAAATAAGAAGTGGAAGCAGAATTATAGTGAGAGGAGCTATTGAAACAGAAGGAACAGAAGGTTGTGGGGGATAAAGGACAGAGAGGCAATGGAGAGGAGTGTGGAGGAGGCTGCATATTTTCCATCACACTAGCTGAATATTCAGGTAATTGGCACCACTCACTATGAACTCTAGCCATGTTCTTATGCCTAACAACATTTAATCTGCAGATTATAAACACGGAAATACAGTAACTGACTATGTTTTGAGATAGAGCCAGGAATTCTACTTCCTGATTGCAATCACAGTTTCAAGTCATATTATTAAAAAAAAAAAAGGGAAAATACAGAAAACAGAAAGGATTTTTTTTCTCTCTCTATATATAATAGGCAGCTTCAGTAGAGTTTCTGTTAATACAAAACTTCTTCCAATGTCTAGTTTAAATGTACTTCCTGTAATAGCATTGTACTTTGCGTTATGTACCTTTTCTCCCTCATTGTTTGTAAGTTCTCATCTCAGTCACTTTGGTGTGGAGAACAACCTGATGCTTCTACAATGAAATGACTGACTTGCTAGATGAGCAGACAGCAGTCAATATTGTCTACCTTGACTTTTGTAAAGCTTTCAACACTGTCCCCCATAAGGTACTCAGAGAAGCTGATGAGGTATGGGGTGGATGGGCAGTCAGCGAGGTGGATTGAAAACTGGCTGAATGGCTGAGCCCAGAGTGGGATGATCTACAGGGCCAAATCTAACTGGAGGCATCACCAGTGTAGACTGTCAACACTAGGTGTGATCCTCTTTATTTTCATCTATACTGATCTGGATGAGGGGGAAGAGTGTAATCTCAACAAGTTTGCTCATGACACAAGACTGACACACCAGTGGGTCATGCTGCAATCCAGAGGGACTTTAACAGGCTGGAGAAATGGATGGACAGCAACCTCATCAAGTTCAATAAGGGGATGTAAAAATTTCTGCACCAGTATATGCTGGGGACAACCAGCTGGAAAGCAGCTTTGCAGAAAAGGACCTCAGTGTCCTGGTGGGTCATTGAGAGGACTAAAGAAACCTCTGCAGTGTGTGATGATGTCTGTTCAATAGTGCAGCATACCTGAGTTTTTTTCCTGTATTGTCACACACAGGTCTTGACATCAGGACTCTGAAACTGCTATTTGAGTTATTGAAAAGTTATTGAAATCTCACTCTCCTCTAAGTGATATAAAATAAGCACAATTCTTTGATCATGAGTCTATCTGTATGTCTACAGGGGACAGACTAACCTTATGACATATGTTTACTAGTAACATCCTTTGGGGAAAAACACATATTATGGTATTGTCTCAGTTTGAAGCCAAAAATATCTACCAAATGCAATCAGACTTTTTTTTCCCCTCATTTCTGTCTTTTCTTCAATATATTTTTTCAATCAGTCACATGTTCCTTAAATAAATCAGGGTGCAGACTTTCTATTTAAACACATCTCCTGTGATCCTGTCAAGGTCAGCCTCACTTTTGTTCAGTACAGCTCATTAGGGATACTGGAGAAGTTCAAATCCTAGGAATACAAATGCAAGAAAGTAAGCTACCTTCCAGTTATCTAAAACTTAATGATTAATCTGTTGCAAAATGCCAAATGCTTACATGAATAAACATTCGCTTCTGTTATTTAGTTCCATGTTGCATGTACAGTCTAACACTTTAAGTAATTCACTGTAACAATTTCCAAGTCATGTCCAAGGCTGTCTCGTGGTAGCTCTCACTGATAGCCTGTATAAAACAGCAAGGTCATGCAGGCACCCTGCTGTCACTTTACCATAACTTGTTTGTCACAGGAAATATGCACAAAGCATCAGGATCATAAAACTCTCAGATGGAATGTGCTTATTTCTATGTCCCATGAGGACAAGAAAAGCTTATTTTCTGAACAGCAGAAGTATCTTATGAAAATCAGAAACATATAAAGAACAACAAAAAAATTATTTATTTTTAAATAATAACATTAGGTTCCTAAGTGAAGCTTACACTGAAAAATCTGTTAGGAAAAAGAATTCCTTCTTGCATATCAGTGTATTACCTAATTATTAGAATTGCTGAAGCACGTCCTATTTCAAATGCAATTGCAACAGAACAATTGTGATAGCAGACATTATAAATTTCCTATAGTAATTCTTTTTTCAGCATTTGTAATGACACACATTACCACAATAGTATTTATGAGAATTACAGCACTATGAGTTTCCAAAATAATTGTGTTTTACGGATGTGAAGCCTCAGTGTACTTCCATGTTAGATAAAGACAACTAAAGGCATGTTTTCTCTCTTATTTCTGGAGTACGTACAGACACTATTTCAAGCAAGCTGAATATAACCCAACTCACTGACAATTTAAATATTGCTGGGTAGAAGTTAACCATTAGAAAGTATAATTTTAAGTACAATTAAGAAAATAGTTTAAAGATATGCTTTTGTATTTTAATGAACATGATGGCTTCCATCTAAGTAAGTTATGAGTACATTTATGCCAATTTGTTATTAATCAGTACCTTCTTCTGGTTAGATTAATTAAGCTAAATCCATGTTGTAGGCAGCACATGGGAGTGACAGGTGAGTGAAATCAAGCTTAAGTTAACTTTAGCTCTGTTCCTGGCACTGACATTACCATTCCAAGTGAGAGGAGAGAGACCTATAGGAATGCAGGAGTGAAATGTCTTAAATAACAGTTCTTGTCATATAAAAATCTTAGAAGAAAGTTTTACTTTAGGCTATTTTCACCTACTCATGATCTTATTATTCCAAAATGTAAGTCTAAAACCAAATTAAAAATACAGTGAATGGGTCATCTTGTTTTAAGTAGCCTCCAAGTTTCTCATCTCTCTCAACTGCATAACTATTAAAAAAAACTACTTTTATATTTTTCTACAGCTGTACATGAAAGCCTGAAACACATTCCATTTAAAGTTGTGATTTTCTGCAAATTGATAGCACAGATATTTGTGGGAAATAAAAGAAATAAACAAGAGAAACTTGTGATTTTTTTTCCCTGAGAACTAACATAAAACCATGGATTTTAAGTCTTGGAGGACAGAGGGAAGAAACCATCTAGCTGTTTCCTTTATTTCCTCAATGATGCCTTCTTCTCTAGATCAAACTTGAGAATTTCAAAATGGATTTTTAGCAAGACTACGTGGAATACCTATATAAAATATACATAAAAATAAAAAGGATATTTTCTTGCTTTGTCTTCAGAAACTTTACAGGTCAAAAAGCACCAAATAACATCTACCAAATACTAACGTTAAACACAAATCTTTCACTTTTTGACTTGATTTCAAAGAAGCCTTGCAGAGATATATCAAAGAATCACAGAATAAGCTGAGTTGAAGGATCATGCAGTCCAGCTCCTGGCCCTGCACAGCTCATCCCCAAGAGTCACCTCATGTGCCTCAGAGCATTGTCCAAACACACCTCGAGCTCTGTCAGGCTGGTGCTGTGACCACTCCCCAGGGGAACCTGTTCTAGTGCCAAACCACTCCGTGGGTGAAGAACCTTTTTCTTATATCCAACCTAAATAAACCTCCCCTGACACAGCTTCAGGCCATTCCCTCGAGCCCTCCATTCCTGTCACTGCTGACCACAGAGAAGAGATCGGTGCCTGCCCCTCCTCTTCCCCTCATGAGGAAGTTCTACCTGCAATGAGGTCTCTCCTCAGTCTCCTCCAGCCTGAATGGAAAAAGTGCCCTCAGCCTCATATGGCTTCCCCTCAAGCCCCTTCCCCATCCTCATGGCCCTCCTTGGGACACGCTCTAATAGCTTAATGTCTTTCCTATATTGTGATGAACTAAACTGCTCATAATTTTCCAGGTGAGGCCACACACTGACACAGTGCTCTGAAGGAGTTATTAGGCTAAATAACACCATCAACCTGTATCATGATTACATCCGTGCTATACATTGAAAGTATCATAATAGCTGCTAGGGAGCTGTTATGATGACTGTGCAATAAAATTGGGATTTTGTTGGCTCATCATTTTAATGTGAAGCATTTTTTCTGGGCATAATCCTGTCAAGGAAAACAAGTGGCCATCCTTGCATAGTTTTCTTTGAATGGGAATAAGGCGAAAAAAAATATGGCTAAGTGCTCTAAGGAAGAAAAATGGTGTTACTGAGAAATATGTCTGGAAGAACTACAAAACAGGTTCTTTGGCAAAAGGTAGTACCTCTTTTGAAGAACCCACCACAACTCAGTTATTCTCACAAAAGTTTTAACTTAGTTTATGATTTTTGGTGACCACAAAGTTTTGCTTATGCTGTCTTTTGCAATATTGTCTACAATGCAAGAATGTTTAGTCATGATGCATATTCATATGTGTATATACATACATCCTTACATATGTATCCATAAATGTACGTAGAGGCAGTTTCTTTCTGTTACTTTATACTGAATTTTTAACAGAAAAAAAAGATTTTAAAAATTCTGTTAATATGAACCATACTTTTTCTTCCATAAAATCTATAGGCAAATTTGTATGTATTTTTAATCTTTTTTTTTGTTGCACTTAAACATTGTCTACCAACCAGTATAGAATGCTGCTGTCTGTGGCATTCTGGTCCTCTAATAATCTGTTACACGTTCAGAAGCAATTGAAGCTCTTATTTATAACCTTTCCAAAGCATAACCACAGTCCTATTTTCAAGCTGTGTTTTGACTTTCAAGGCTTCCTCCTAGCAGATATAATACTTTTCCAGCCCTCTGCTTCTCACTTTAATTTTAGATATTCCTTCTAACACCTAACACACAAAACAGAAATTTTGGATCCAAACTTTTGGTCAACTTTTGTTAATGTCCATCTTTGAATAAATAGTATTAAGAAATAAATGCAGCACAGATCAAACAGGTAAACTTAGATCTAAATGAGAGTTTCTGTTTAGAATTTCCAATAGACTGTTGTTCCAACAGGCATTAGAGACTATTTTAGTCCCAAGACTATACAGAAAATTGAACATAATTTGATACAATCACCATGGTGGACAAATCATAGTATCTGTTTTTCAAGAAAGAGAGTCCCATGGAAGTAATTGGAAAAGTGAGGAGAGACTAATGTCTGAAACAGATTAAGTTGATTAATGATCTTAGGTCCCTCTTCCTGATGAAGTCACTGTAATTCAATGGTGCTAACCATGATCAATTTGAAATGCAAACATTGAGACATTTTAGAGAGGAAAAGCTTAATTCAACCAAAGCTGGTGAATAATATTCAAAAGATTTGGACTTTTCTTTTTTTAAGACCGCATTAATTAATTATTTTAAATTATATGGACAGAAATATTCAACAAACCCACAGACTGGATTGTTTATATATCTTTTAATTCTGTGAAAAAATTAGATGACCAGCCTGATGCAGATTGTCACTGACCTTTGATTTTAGGCCTTGTTATTACATTTTTAGAGCATTTATTCAGTAGAATCTTCAGTATCTTTCTAATTGCTATATAAGGATAGATTGCTTTTACAAATGACTGCTTCAACATTATAAATAGCACTATGTTACAGTTTTCCCATGAGTATCCTCACTATTGAGTAAATTGACCTTACACAGGACAGTAAGCCACTCATGACTGGGAACCTTAAACTACAGAATAAATTTGGAATCACTCAGTTCCCAACTAGACACTCTGTATTTAGCTTCAACATAACCATAAAAACGCTATATAAAGCATCCAGCTGAGATCCTAATACAATTAGTCTCCTAGTGAAATCTGTATTTCATATATTCTTGTAAACTGCGCTTCCATAAATGAACTCCCAGTGTGGGAAAAAAAGTACTGGTAGAAGACATGCCTTGAAGTGTAACCTTTGCTATGTAGAATCAAGTGGTAATTATAAAGGCTTCCTCACAAATTTAGTAATGAATCTAAAGTGCACCGAAAGATCTTTTTCTAGTAACGATTTAGTTAACAAATAGCTAAAAAATTAGCATTGTTTGCTTCATCTGCATTTTAAGAGAACAACAAATTAGGAAAACAATTCATTTTCCAAATTCCTTCTGTCATTTGGCTGGTGAGATTTCTAGTATGGACAGTAGCTACAGAGCAGCTTTGTGATATGTGCTTGACTTGAAAGTCCTGATCTCAACAAGGAATTAATTTGCTGACATGTTTTGGATCAGTACCATCCTGAGAAAGGATAACTGTTGTCATGGAAAAGGGTCATTGAGCTGTTCCTAGACTTCAGAACATTAAAAAAAAATACTTTCTGAGTGTTGCTTTCTGTCTATTCAGATTTAGATTTGATGTTGCTAAATGAGAAAGATTAAAAGACAAGCAAGTATTTTCAGTAATATCTTATGTATACCAAGTTCTCAGCTCCTCCTTTCCCCTCAGTATCACAAAACTAAATCACAAGTAAATGAGGCCACTACATATAATCCTGCACAAATAATTAATCCTTTAGGCTATTCTAGGTTATCACCTTTTTTTTTCTCCGTAGACAAACCCTTTTGTTAATGTAAAGAAGTGTATAGTCACTGCAGCAAAATAATCATAGTCCTTCCCATACTTTAACTGCTCTAATCCCATATCTTGTTATGTCTGTGGTCACAGATGGTTCCAGCTTCTCTTGCTAACCACCAGAAGTCTCTTTATGAAGCACCAACTCTAGTGGAGACTAGAAGCAAAAAACAATAGAGTATTCAGAAATATACTTGTGGATATTCTCAGTCTCTGGTAACAGAGGGAAGCAGATATTCTCCCAGGCTCATCCTGGTAAAGCTCAGAGAAGGAATTAAAACAATTAATATCTCATCCTCTGCACCTGCTGTTTATAGAAAGATGTTTTCAAGTAGGTGGTGTTCCTTTGACCAGTGGTGTGAGAAGTGCTGCTGAAAACCAATCAGGTCTTAGCTCCACTATGCTGTCTATAAGTGTGATTTTCTATTATTAAAAAGTTCTTTGTACCTTCTGAAATAATGGAGTAAACATGTTGCCTTCTTTCCTGTCCCCTATGTCATGGGGGCAATTGGTGACATATACTGTCCCCTACAGAGATCTGACACTGTTGCACGAGTCATTCCTAAAATGATGATGCTAGTGTCTAGACCTAAGAGATTATTCTCATCTCATTTGGGAAAAACTATGAAAAGGAAGCTTCTCCAAACCTGGCTTGTGCAAGAGAGTTTCAGGTGAACTCTAAGCCTTGGGTCAAGTATATCTTCTCTTCTGTGCAGGCTGTTAAACTGCTTAAAGCAGGTCTCATTTTCTCCTTCAGTTCACTGAACATTGACTTAGCAAACAACCCATACAAACTTAAATTACCCATATTTCTAGAAAAGGAAATTAGGACTAGGAAAGAAAGAAAGAAAGAAAGAAAGAAAGAAAGAAAGAAAGAAAGAAAGAAAGAAAGAAAGAAAGAAAGAAAGAAAGAAAGAAAGAAAAGAAAGAGAGAAAAGCAAGGTATATCTACTGCCTCTTCGATTCTGGTATGGTCTCAGCTGCCATACAATCCAAGGACAATAGGGACACAACATGTGCCTCATGCTCTGGCTTAAGGACCCTCTGGCTTTCCTGAGCCCTTCCTCCAGGTGGGGCTCCCAGTCTGGTGGCCACTGGGGAGCTGGGTGGCCAGTCTGGGTGGCCACTGGGTTAGGGGCTCCAGGGACAGTGTGGAGCATTGCCTGCAGTGTGCCAGGGCTTGGAGGCCACTGTGGGGCTGGGCTCTAGGGTGGGGTGGGGTGGGATGGGGTGTGTGGAGCAGGGCCCTGCCTCGCCAGGGCAAGACTTGAGCTGTCCCTTCACCCAAACACACGCCTGAAATATTTCCAGCCAGCAATCCTTCCAGTCTCTCACACTGGCCTCAAAAAAAGGAAAAGAGAGCCAGGATTGCCTGCGTGCTTCTCATCCCTGAAGATTCCCATTGCAAAAGTGACCAGAGTTTTGACTGCAATACCTGAAATCAACATCAGACTAATGGCTCCAGAGAGACAGCCACAATATGACCTGCATCAGGTGAGGCACAAAGTTGCTCTGTAGGAAGTAATTTAAATCAATACAAAACACCTCAGAATTCTCACAGAGACTTTGCTGTCCTACCTGCTCTCTATTGATGTACTACTAAATGAAACTAAGTAGTACATCAATGCACAGTTTTAATTAGGATTCTGGGGTCTGACATTTTTTTGATGGGACAAGAAAGTGTCAAGTCTAGCAAAGGAAAAAAACAGAGCTAGAGGAAAAATCAGTGTCAAGACAATAACAAAAAAAGTTAACAAAATCACCAGAGCTTGAACAAAGAAATAAAAGATAGTACAGGTGAACATCAATGTCTCAAGGCAAACAGAAGGGAGAAAATGGACTGGAGATATTGACAACAATAAAACTTTCTGCCTCTAGTTATTTTCTAGGGTTGTAATTTCATATAATAAAAATGCAAATATAGATTTAAAAAGAGAAAGAAAAATTTGTTAGCTGAAAGAATAGAAGTTTTTTCTCTTAAATCTGTGTGACAAGCTTTCCTTAGGAAATTGTATTTGAAGACATTAGATATTTTTGGACTGCAGCTTTTCCTGCACTTGTGAAGATGACTGGGATAAAAAAAAATGACAGAAATAAAAAAATATCTCAAAGTAGGCAGTTAGCTAATTGTTTAACACAAGCTAGTTACTGAATTATCATTAAGACTTCCAAACTACATTTACTGATGGTAAGAGTGCTCAAGGTTTATTTGTGTGTGACCAGAAGAATGCTATGGATATTATCCTTGCTATTTTTGTGTTTTGAAACGATATTCCAAGAGAAATAAATATTATATTTAATATTTAATTTTTTATGAATAAATATATTTATTTTTTATGAATAAATAGAAGAGACAGTTTTAATATACCACTAACCACTGTAAAATGTGTGCATTTAAAGACTTCAAAAGAAAGTTTATGTTTATCAAGAAAATATTGAATATTTTCTGAAATTTATTTTTAGATTAGCAGAAACTATTATAGGATAGCAACACATTAAATAAAGAGCTACAAGGATAAAAAAATTACCAATCATGCAGTTTCAGTGACTTAAAAGCAATTTTACTTCAACCAGACTGACTGCTGCAATTAAGTAGAATTAGAAAAGATTTTCAGTTTTCAGCCTTATGAAATAAAAACTGTGGAAGAAGTCCTTTTACATTGTTTTCTTTTACAACAGAAAGATTAATTTCCTTGTGTTCTTTTCTGAGACTGTTAAAGTTCTGATGACTTCTGCCCTATTACTCTTGACTTATAACACATGACCAAATTCAAAGGCATTTAATTCCTGGAAATAGTATGTAATTAAGTCAATAGTCATTCAATATTTTAATAAAGTTGAAATTCCTAGGACTTTTACTTGAGGAAAATTATAGCAATAAGAAACAACAAAAAAGGAATTGAAATTTAAAATTAATTCAGTTTTATCAAGATATGAAGTCTTTTTAAGTTGCTTCATAAATCCATTAATTTTAAGTTATGTATCTGATGTTTAAATCAGGATTTCAGAATAGTTCAGAGAAGATATGAAATTATTAGACATTTCAAATTCCTGAGCAAATATGTGATAAGGATATAAGAATAGAAAGATGTATTTGAGAGTCCATAGAGAACAGGGAAAGCAAGAAGAATGTATTTTAATTGCGAATTGAATGGAGAAAATACAGATTCAAATATCAAGGTTGTGTTTTGTGACAGACTGTCAGGCATGACACAATCCTATAGCAAGATAATTTTGCTGAATGATCATCTTGGAATTATAATTTTTCATTCCTTGTTGAACATTAGAGCAAGATACATTTCAAGGACCATTTCACTTGGAATGTGTGAGTCTTTCCAAATATTGACAATTTCCCTATATACAGTGTAGGAGTTCTGTAAAATTAATGTTTAATTCTGGTATTTGAATTTGTGTTATGAAGATCTTGAGATTATGTTGTTTTGGTGCTTCTGGGTATTTTGTTGGTGGTGCTGGTGTGTTTTTTTGTTGCTTTTTTTTTTTTAATCAGCTTTACTATTTTTCCCACCAGGGTGACTGTACATTTAATAAAGGATGTAAGTGAAAATTTAAAAAGTATTAATCACCTACCTAGTTGTATTTCTATACAAGTATTTAGTAAATTACCTTTAGCTTCAGGAGGAACACTGGGATAAGGACTTATCTATTCTTTTAAAAGAGTTCCTCGTGGTAGCTACAGTTTCTTTTCCAACAGAAA